>JAWWEQ010050216.1:0-11992 GCA_035583055.1 Torymus tubicola
ATCACTGATGTATTATAAATATCAAAATAAATTAGAGGTGCGATATTATAATAAAAGTATTTTATCACTTTAAAAACTTTAAAAAAATTTATTGTAAATTTCTTAGGATAGAGAATAAAATATCCTTACACTGCATTATATGAGTCAATAGCCTATTACGAATGCATCTACTTTACCTTTACCGATACAACTTACTTATGTTTTCATTAAATAATACTATAGTATTTCATGTATTAGAGGCTTTTCAAAATGTAATCACAACCCCATAAAACCAAATTTCCAAACTTCATCCCAAAAACTTCATCCCACTCTTAATAATCACCCAAAATCCACACATTCCCTCACCTTTAAACGCCTGAATCACACAAAATTCCTCACACTTTCAACTCACATATCTATCAAACCATTTTCCTCACCTCCGATTCCACCCTCTTCCACATCTCCGCGGCGGCAAAGGTGAGATATATATACATATCCCACGTCGATGTCAATTTAGCCGACGACGCTCTTCCTCTCATCCTAATACACACACACACATACACTCATGTACCACATCATAGTCGAGGGAGGGTTTCTGACGCGTGGGCGGTGTCGTGAGGAGAAGTCGCAGGGGAGGGGAGAAGATTGTAAAGATGAGAAGGAGGGGAACACGAGAAAGAGAGAGGGAGAGAGGATATAATCGGGGGCTCGATCCTCGCGCATTACGCGTCTTTGCGCGCGCTCCGATTGGATGCCCTTCGAGCTGTCGAGTATATGAGAGAAGACGAGCGCAAGCGCGTTTAATTAAGCTCTAATTAGAGGAGTGAGAGAGAGAGCGTGAAAAAGAGAGAAAAGCGCTTTATGATTTCGGGAAATTTGATAGGTGCTTGTATGAGGTAGATAAAACGATAACGACGAATGTAAATTATAATATATAGATTTTAAATTAAGATATATCATTTTTTTTATTTTAATGAAATACGATTCTTTTAAATCCAAAAGTTAACGCTTCAGAGGTTTCCTTACGTTATACGGATGCGCTTATACCCAGAATATATACCTAATAGATTCACTTCGCAAACATCCCCTCATTTTATCCCCTCCCGAAATATAACGAAAAAAAAATATTATATACTTAAAGACGACGCGCCGTATTATATATACCTCGCAAAAACCTTTACTCCCAAAATTCCTTCATCCTGTCAGTCACACAACCAACATCATCTCTATATATACATTCCGGCGTACCCGAACATAAACACAGCGCGATCTCTTCAATTATTCAAATGGCGACGCGGACCGCTACTAATAATATAAAACCGTATTGTAATGCGCATTAGCCACGCTCGTTATACATACTATATATATATATATATATGTGCACATATAGGCGTGTACGTATATCCGCGCGGGGCTATGCTTTTTCGTCCGCTCTTTGTGTGTCAGGGCCAACCGGATTCGAGGGGATACGCATTGGGTAGGTCGGTATATATATATATATATATATATAGAGAGAGAGAGAGAGAACCGAAGGTATAGGTTTACGGAGTTTACTCTTACTTAGCTCACGCGTCGCCGCGCGAGCTCCTAACCCCTCGAATCGGAGATCCATCTGCGCTATATAGTATATATATATGTGTGTGTGTGTGCTTTCTCGGTCGAGGTGCTCCGGAAGTGCCATTCTCCATCTGTCTGTCAGGATGGCTCTTCTATATACGTGTGTGTGTGTGTGTGTGCGCGTGCGAGAGTAGTGTTTGCGTCGATTTGTCGGAGGCACACGCCTATTTTCCCGTGGGGCAGGAGACTCATGGCGTGGCGTGTAGTACTTACCTGCTTAAAAGCTCGTAAAATTACACGTTTGGCATGCTGTCGGATTGGTTTCTTCGATAAATTTGAGGGTTTACGGAGATGGTATATTTGTTTGAAGTCAATTATAAACCAAATTTTTGTATTATAAAAATATAGAAAAGTAGAAAGAATTAAGTAAAAAATATACATTGTTTGACGCAATATTACGACTTCCTTCTTTACCAAACGATCAATTCATATATGTAATTACATAATCTTCATTTTTACATTATTCATAAAATAGACTGAATAAAATCCTCTTCACGAAATTAAATCCAAAAGTTTATTTCATATCAGCAAATTGAAAACTTTTTTAAAAAATCCGCAAACCCCAACGAACAGATTTTTTTTTGCCCCCCCCCCCCCAACACAAATCACCCATGTAGTCATTTAACATTCACTCTCCCAAACACCATAATACGTACAATTTATTCACGCGTCGCGCATTTCTCTCTGCTTTACTTCTTATCTTCTCACACTCGCTTCAGCAAACGCGTGCCTGCGTACTCGGATAACCCTCCGCCATGTTTCTTTGTGCATCGCGCATAATAACATAAGTACATTCCTCTCTCTCTCCCTCCTCTCTCTCTCTCTCTCCCATCCGTTTTTCTAGCTCTCGCGCATCACACGCTTCGTTCCATATACACACACACTTCATCCTACCATCGAACAGCGCATACGCACATATACACACGCGTGAATCTACTGTGGCCTTAATCCTAATCCGCACGTTAATCGCGAGCGGCTGCCGCATCTGAATTCTCTCTCTCTCTCTCTCTCTTTCATGCCAGCGTATGCACGTATACGTATATACGACGGCGAACGGCTCTTTTGTCGCAACGCCGATTGTAAATATACAGATGGTTTTAATCATTGCCGGCCGCGCGCGCGCGCGCTCACTCACTCGCTTATACTCGTTGCGATTATTAGCGGCCTGGACAAACGGCCGACTGGACGGCGCATGAATGCGTAATGAGGATTACAGCAAATGTGTGTATGTGTGTGTGTGTGCAGCATTGCGCGGAGAGAGAGAGAGAGAGTCGAAATTGTTAACTAAATAATGGATTAACACAGGGTGAAGTGCGTACAATGAGGAGGGTGGGTATAAGGGATGTATATATATATATGAGCGATGTTGTTGATCTTTGGTTTAAGAGATGAAGGTTTACGCTGATTTGATGGAACGGTAATTAGGTAATGATATCGAGTTATATCGAACGTGATGTAATTTGCGTATATACGCATGTATATAGAGATGTATATATATATATGTTGGGGAACTAGAACTGTTATTTGTAGGTTTCGAGATCGGATGTAATGCGGATCCATTGCAGTATCAAATCCGCATAAACCTTTTTACCGAATGATATAATTGAGGTATTTGAAGAATGAATTTGATATCGTTTGGAAGCTGGAGACCGAAATGATTATATTATGAAAATTGTTATCCAAATAAATTAAAAAAAAAATCTCATGATATTTTGCATTCAAAAATACAATACCATATAAAAGTATGTGATTCGACACATCGATTATAGTAGTACGCTTATAAATTTTAGCAAATAAGTAAATAACATTGAATGGCCGTAAAGAACAAATGGTCCTGCAAATGATTTCACAAAGATGTACCACGGTACCGCAAACAAACGCAAAGTACTTTCTTATTCCACATGAAACAACCACAACAACCGTCACCAATTCTCACCTAATTTCCTTGAAACAACGAAGAATCTAACGTATACCACTACCCTATACCATTGATATCACAATAACAATGCATCAGACGAATCTCATCTTGCACACACAGCTTATACCATATATGCATTATACCCTGAGCCAGCCTATATCACCCAAGTCTCGCCATCGGCGTGGAATCCAATAAAATCAAAGAGCGCCACATACGGGAGAGCTAATCACGAGATTCGCGTTACATATATGTATATATATACATATACGCACACACAGATGACGCGCGTGTATATATACCCACTCGTCACGAGTATTACGTGAGCGCGCGCCTATCCGGATCCGGATTATCCGGGCGCGGATTAGTTTGGCGCTTCGCAAAGCCGCGCGTTGGGATTTGCGCACGAACGTAATGGACGTATACGTATATATATAGACATATAGGGATGGAGAGTTCGTGGGAGCCGGCTTGTATATAGTATATAGTATATATATATGTGCCACGTTCTTCATCGCGGGTATTAAATGTCGCGTCAAACGAAATTGCGGAAAACTTTTATTCCCCTCCCCCCTATTCATATATACGCACGTAATACCCCTTTGTATATACCGGAGAGTCTCTTTTTTTTCCCTGTACGGCGCGTGTTGTATATCCTATGGTTTAGTAAAATTTTTCGGTTGATCTGCGCTGCTATATATACAGGATACACGAATTGTGCCGATGTTTGCATAATTCTTTTCTGAGTTTTGCCATGGTATTACAATGTGGTTATGTAAGATCACTGTATGCGACGAATTATTTTGTGTTGAAGATATAGGAGTAATTATTGTTGTTTAATTATTATTTTTGTCTAGTATGATTCTCGCTACTTGGACATGTGCGAGCTTCTTTTCTGGAAAAGTATATTGCTGTTTAATTTTCATGTTTATAACGGAGCATTTTAACGTTATACTATACATAAATCGATCACAAAACGTACAAATATTTTGTATTCATTTATTTAGTATCTGATTTCGGCGTAATACCTTGTAAACCATTATAACTCCTATAGCTAAGTTTTCTTCTACATTCTATACTACATATTTATATTTCACTTCCCAAATAACGTTACACCTCAACTCCCCATCAAATTAAAATCTATAACGTTACATAAATCTTCCAATCAGCAACCTCCAACCTGTTTCTACATATGTACTTTCTAAATAAATTCGATCACCCCCGCAGCGCACTCGCAGTTATATATATATATATATATAGATTTCAAGCGCACAAACCACAATGCGCCCATTACAGCCGTGCGTTATTCCAATAATATTAAAACAATAATTCCAATCTCGCGTTGGCGCGTGTGCAGCCTCTATAACATATACCTATACCCAAAAACTTGACGTAACAATTTCATCCCAACTATACGCCTATATACCACATCACCGCGTATAACGCATATATACACAGCATTCACATTACATTCGATTGCCCATAGCGTCAAAGGTTGCTGCTGCTGCTGCTGCTGTGTACGCGCGCGTGCTGAAATCGTCCATCGACGCGTTTACGAATTCGCGCGTGTATCGTATATATATATATATATATATATATATATATACGTCATCGTCATCGCAGCGAATCGCAACTGTAGAGATCAAACTCCCTGAAAACGTAATCGAAATTACGCGCATACATACTATACGAGTATGTGTGTATATGTATATGTGCGCGCATCGCGTAATGCCGAGTCCCATCCCCTCCTGCGTATTCCCGCCACGCGCGCGTAATTTACCTGCCGCCCGATGTACAACCTCCCCCTCGCGCTGCGTTGATTACTCAATTATATGTATGCGCGACGAGAAAACCGTTTCACTGCGTGTATACGCGCGGGCATATGCAATCGATCGTTGTGTATATATATATATACGAGTCGAGAAAAACGATGACGTCTGTAGCGGTTATATTAATTGCAGAGAGTCGTTTTTTTTGTTGTTTTATTCAGTAATCAGACGGTTTGAGTTTGTGTATAACGATTTGGGTAAATTAAGGTGTATCCTTATATGATAGCTACATATACGTGTATATAAAATTCTGGGAACTTGTGATGTATATACAACGAAGCTATTGATACACTGTTTCATTGAAAAAATATATATATATATATATATACGTGGTCGACGAGGCGTTGAAAAATATTGACTCGATTTTCCCTCGGAAAACATTATCTTTCGCTAATAGTTTTTGCCTCACCTCAAGCCGGTTTATATTCGCAGAATCGCGAGCATAAAAATAAAATATCATAAAACCCGGACGCGCGCACAATTCGCGCCAATCACATTTGCAGCGTAAAAACACTAAATACAAACCGAAACCTTCTCCCACTTGCAATGGATATACACATACTTATATATACATATACATATATATATACATATACATTCACAATAACGCGTGCATCGTTCGAGCCGATATATTCGTGGCTTGCGTCAATTAATTTTCCATAATTGGACGCGATGGCGGTGGCTCTATATATACGACTACGACGACGACGACTACGACGACGCGTCCGCGCGTCTGTCACACGTGTGTGCACACTCTGTTTTCGAACCGGAAACCAATTAGCGATGGGCTTTTTTCGACACTGCATGCACAAACGGCCAAACGGCGCGCGCGTGCCTGCACAGGGAAATGAAATATGACGGCTGGTACAGCACGCATACACGTGCGGTGGCGCATTTTTTTTTTTTTTTTTTTTTTTTTAACGTCGCGTATGCGATATAGTATCAAACGAAAACGTTGCAGAGGGGGAAAAAACGGTAGGAGGGGGGCTGACAATTTACTCCGACTGTGAATAGATGCGTTTATTGTTTAGGTTTATTTGCGAGCTCTATATGCGTAGTAGTAGTAGTAGTAGTAGTAGCAGCAACGAGGCTGTACGTGCTATATATAGGTTCATATATGGATATATAGAAATATATGGGTGCATGCGAGCTTTGTTAATCGAAATAAAGCGCGGGCTTTATAGAGTTTCCGAAAATTTTTAGGATATTTGCTAGTCTATTGTTTCGTAGAGAAATAGGATTTCGGTCAGAGATATGGAATTTTTTATTGACTGTAATGTAAAATTTTTCTATTTGAGGTTGTAGTATTTTTTTTTTTTTTCAATTGAGGCATACACGTGCGAATGTTTTATTGATGAAAGCTGGGGTTGCGGTGATGAATTTGTTTTGTTAACTAGTAGGTTTTACATACTTTTTCGTATTTACATCGACGACGATGAAAGCAAATGCAATATCTGATAGTACGCAAGCGTGTGTGGGCGTACGCGTTATACCATATATATATATATTGGATTCGAAGGCAGCGTTGCGCATAATTTGAAACGACCTCGGGCAATTAAAACGAATTTCATTCGCAATTTGCCGTGATATCCTTCTTTTTGCAGTAATTTCAATAGCGAGTAAGGAAGTTTCACGCAGACATACAATTTACGTAATGCAATTATGATCGCTATATAATTTTCTTTTACTTGCTGGGTGGTTTTATGATTTCTACTTCTGTTATATTAATTCGGTTTTTGTCAGTGAAAGTTTTACCTTGTAGAGATGTATTTTATCTCGTGATTCAGAGGAGTTTTATGAAACTTTAGACGATAATACTTGTTATGAGTTTTTGCTCAATATATGTTGCTCAATTAATTAATAATCATGCATTTCACGCTCATTTTGCTATATGAATGCGATAACGTAACAGAACAAACAAATTAGCATTAACGAGTCGCAAGCTATAATTTTTACGATAATAGTACAAGGTAAATTATTATTAGTAGAGAATATTATCTATTTAGGTAACAGATATTATTTATAGCATATACTGAGAGAAGAATTTGTTTATAGTTAATAAGAAGATATATTAAAAATACACAGAAAAATTGATTTATATTTACTCTTTGTGAACTCTTATTAACTAAGCATATTAACTATTAATATGCCATCATTAATAGTAGTATTTTGGAATTTCAGTCAAATATGAATGTTTTCACATTTACAATTTCCTTATTTACCCAAAATCAACTATTTCGTATTAACTGTTACTAATTATATTAACTATAAATAAATTCTTCTCTCAGTGTAGCATGACAAACTGCGCATTTATCAAGCTTTTGTAGAAGACAAAGATTTCAGAAAGGATTCGTCTATACTGCGACTTGTATTATTAAAAGAAGCATTAGAAAATGTATAGTCACTTCTTTTGCTTTGGAAATACGTAACCTATCGGTACATTATTTATTTTTGTAATGAATAATAAAATACTCTATAAATATAGAGTACCATTATTATTTTATAAAATCATTTGTACATATGTTTTTACTATAATGAGAAAGGACTCCAAAAATATAATAACTGGAAATGACGCTATTTATTTTATTCCTTACGCAATTTATTATGATGATGTATTTTTAGTGGAAACGTACTTGACTTGTTTGTTGTAAATAAAATATTGATGTAATTATTTTTAAATTATATCCATAACTTGCATAAATAACGTATTGAATATATGATATATTTTGTTTGTCTCAAAAACACTCAATAGAAATTTGAACTTTAGACAGGAGAAAAGTTGCAGTTCTAAATTTAGTTCTATAGTTGATACTGGTAATTTCATATTTTCAATTAAATTGAAAAATTGAGTTAAAATTATTTTTTAATAAAAAATTGTACCTAAAAAATGTTTACAATTTTCGACTAATACCAAAATAAAAATAACCAATGAAAACCATTTATTTCAAACCCTCTCTAATTCTTATAAATGTAATACACTTTTAACAAAATCCAAAAACCCCCTCTTACGAAGTAATTCTGCCACTCGAAACCTCACAGTTCGTTACTCTCGCTCGAAAGCACTCATCATCGATTCTCCAACGCATCATCCCCGCGAAATCCGCTGTGCGCTTTTCCGAAGCTCGTCGGTCCGAGATCTTTCACTACGCCTTTATATATAGATATACGCGTAAATCTAAGCAAACCCAATAACCCGGAAGGACAACAAGCGATGATATAGAAGACGCGCGCGCTTCCCCTTTTTTTTATTCCCCTCTCCAGAACACATATATACACACATGCGATAATCCATGGAGGCGACTGCGTGTTGATTCTGTACCCGATGAGTTTTCCGTGTCGTCGGGTTAGGATTAACCCTATTTTTCCGCACGCGCGCGTTAGTCTTTTCCGTCTGGGATTTCCACTCTCGGAGACTGGAAAAGTTCGCGTATGTATGGGGTATATATGTGTAAGTGTGAGATGGAGAAGAAAGACGAGTTTTGGGTTGGGTTGAGTGTTGGGCTAAGCTGTGGATTTGTTTGGGGGGAAAAAGGAGAATGTTGGATTCGTGAAGCCGCTTTGTAATTGTATTTTGATTTTTGATGATCATCGTACGGATGAATTCTTGATAGTCAATGCTACTAACCGATCTTTATCTTTTTATAGTCACTACTATGGTAAAAAAAAGATTTAGAATTTGATATATTCAAAACCCTTGTTTTATCTATTTTTAAAAACTTTTTATGAATACCAAATTCGATATTTTTTTGTCGGTTCACTTTCAAATGAAATATATTTTGCTTTTGGAATATTACTATTGAAAATATCGATATCTTTTAACATTTTATAAAATTGTAAATAATACATCAAGATTTTACAATTCTGCATCGTCATTTCAATTAGATAACGTATAGAAAACACGTGACTGTCACGCAGGCTTATAGCAAAAAAACAAGATCGCTATAAACTCATAATAGCATCGCAAGGTTAGTTCAATAGTAAACCATGAGCTATACGTACAAGAGAACCTTCCGAAAAATTATTAAAAAAAAACAGTAATCTAATTTTTTAATACTAACGCCATTCTAATCAATACATAATTAATTAAAACAAGACAATTAATTAAACCTTTACTTCTTAACCACCAAAGCACATATAATTTGCTTCCCGATTTATTCATCTCCATTCCACCACCGCTAAAATCCGCATTGTCCAAAAGCGCAGAAGAAAAACTTTGTAATAAACGAGAACTACGTATATATACACGCTCACGAACGAACAAAAGAACCTCACGTATGTACACCCGAAACCTCAAACGAACTAGAGAATTTTTCTTCGTCCGCAAAATACGCGAAAACCGTCCATGTTGTTTACCATTCCGAAAGCAATTCTCGATAGAACTCCTCTCTCTCTCTCTCTCTCTCTCTATCTTTTTGTTTTACACGCTCGGTATACGTCCTAGGAGAAAAATCACCACATACCCGCGTGGGCCTCACCAGGGAATTCCCGTATATACATATATATATATATACGAAACGAAAAAGCGCGCGCTCACACGCAACCGATCGCCGCGTGCGAGTTAGGAGTGGAGGCAAATATTTGCCCCGGCGAATCGTAATCCTCGCGGTCGGTGAAAAAACCTTCGCAGCCGCGTACATACCAGCCGCCTTTTTTTATTATTTTATTTTTCACCGCTGCCGTGGTACACGATGCTTGCGCTCAGAATTCGGCGTCTTTTGACGAGGCGAGCGTTAATAAACTGTGTGTGTGTGTGTGCATATACCGCGGCGGCGGCACGTATATATACGTGGATTGTAAAAAGACTATACACTCGGCGAGATTGAAATGGAAAAAACGCGGCGTATGCGGTCTGTATAGCAATGGAAAGAGAGAGAGAGAGAGAGGCTTTTTTACCAACAGTGTATAGGATTCGATTTTTCTTTTCGGATCTCTTTTTTCATATTTGTGTGCTACAGCCCACGTGTATGTGCATACGCCCTTTGGCTTGTTGCAATGCGCGTTCTCGCACGGGAATAGGCGAAAATTTTCGAAACCGACGAGTTCTGCAAGTTTTTTATATAGCTGAGAGATGAAGTGAGAAATTAAAGAGGGAATTGACTGGCTCGTTTGTATATAGCGTTGATTAAGGCATATGATTTTTAAGTCCAGGTTTGATCAGGTTTGTTTGCGCAAAAAGAAACTGCACCAAATCTAATGAAGGTAATTCTGTATGCAATCACACGCTATCTTTACAGAAACGCATTTAATAATATTACATACACACTTGAAATAATATTGAAGTTTTTTCATTCAATAAAAGTATTTTAAAAATTAGTTTTATATATGATTTTTATACATCATCATAACGATTTTTATCTCCGACGACAGTAATTGAATTCTCATTTATGATCGCTGAGTTCAGCCAAACGTAAGGGCTAATTTTAATTCGACAAACTCTTCGTTCCACCCTTTGAGACACTTTCAAAGCCGTACAGCGATGAGCCACGCCGGAAACGTCTCTCCTCCCAACAAAACGATGAGCTTCTCTCCCTCTCCGCGTGGCTAAATTTACATTGAACCAAGAACACACACACACACACACACATACATATATATACACAACCGTTTTCAACCCGTTGTTGCCAAAATTCCGTCGTCCTCAACTCTTTCGATCATCTCCCTCGGGATAATCTCGCGCTTGGCGTTACGCCTCGATAACTCACTTGTGTGTTGTTCTCGCCTCTCGTCCCCTTGCTTCCGATTTTTCGGGAAAACGATGGCGGCGTGAGCATGGCGTCCCGTGGCGCGACAAATTCACGGTAGACCGAAGTGTTGTGTTATATATATAAGGGACAAGTGAGGGGGGGAACACGTGAAAAGAACGAGCAATTATATTGTTAGGAAACGTCTGTCCTTTCATCGCTGCTATAAGGGCACACTTCTGGTCGAGAAGAGGTTTGAGAAATGGATGTTTGTTGATTTTTGTTGCTTGATGATGATGCTTGTGGGATACGTTGTAATGTATATAGTTCTGATGAATCAGAACATAAAAGGAAGTTTTAACTGTTGTACTACAATAACTTTGTTATTATAATGTACAAAAAATAATATGGCGTACATAATTTTCATATTGTTTTATGGAATTCATTCAATATTTTTTTTTATATAATATTATTAAAAGACAAAGAGATATTTGTATATATGTATAATTCCATACTTCTTATAAAAAGTAATTATTGTTATGTACATTAATAAACGATATCACAATATTGTAACGAACATTAAAATAAAAACCACCCAACACTCCTTATATATATATAGAAAAGCGCGCAGAAAATGCCGCGCGTGGCTTCCCAGCAAACAATTGAAAATGCTCTACAATTGACTGACCACACACCAGCCTATAGAATCCAAAAAGTCCACGCACGCAGTGGCCGGCCACCAAGAAGCCGGAATCTCTCCTGCCAGACAAATATCCACCTCACTGCTTCATAATATCCCTGTATAACGAAGAAAAGGCCGAGCTCCATAGGGAGAGAAGAAGAAGAAGAAGAAGAACCCGCACGTTTAACATCACTGCGGGATCGGTCTACAACCACTGGATATGGCTTATAAGTCCAGAGTTAAAAAGGCGCGTTCGGTCAAGTGTGCAGTAGGGCGTATATATATGTAT
>JAWWEQ010050217.1:0-11989 GCA_035583055.1 Torymus tubicola
TGCACTGCAATAAATGTCAAGATGCATCTGCACATAATAGGGAGAAACCTATTGGTACACAAGAAATATATAATAGGACATGGTCTTATCAACTTTTACGTATTAATATATACTTTTGGCCATGATAATGTTGGCTTCTTAAGTTTCGATTGGGCTTTCACACATTATCCTGCTGCATATATCTACATTTATCTTAGTATTACACATAATTATATAACTCAGTATGATGTTCTAAAAAGTGGATCATCAGAGGAGTAATCAAAAGTTCAAAGGAAGGACAAATTGTTAGAAATAAATTTCACTCGACTCGGTACTGCTGGGATTATATAGATGAACACATGCAAGCTGCCGGACCTTATATTTAAACTCTTTCATGTGAGAGAACTGATCCCAGATACAGAAAACTGAGTTTTAAGAATGAGAAGAAATGGGAAATTCAATAGCTGATAATTTTTGAAGTTTAATTTACTTATTTCATTTATTATTCTTTAAAAGCTTATTTCTCAAAATATAATATTTTGGACTTTAGCGTCACTTTACTTTGCAGCTGGTCGATGGATTTTGATGGGAAAGTATAACCAAATTACTTGTAATTCATCAAACTTTAGCACGAAGCTCTGTAATTTAAAACTTTGATGTCCAAGTATTTTTTTGAAGGAAAAAACTATAAAAATTGATGAAATTAAGTAAAAAAAAATGAGTTTTTCCAATAGGAAAAAAACTTAAACATCAAACTTTTAAATTCCAGAGCTTTGTGCTAAAGTTTGATGTATTACAAGTAATTTGGTTACTCTCACCATAATCCATCGACCAGTTGCAAAGAAAAGTGACGCAGAACCTTTTTTTTTTTTAAATACCATAATTCAGCAGAAAAAAAATGTTAATGCTTTTTCTTTAGAGGAAAAATTTTTCAAAGATTCTGTACTTTCAAAACGAAGTTTATTAGTATATTATTCTTGTACTCTACTTTAATTTAGAATAAAAATAAAAAATATTTTCAAGAAATACTAAATTTTCTCTATAATCTGATCATTTTTAATTTAAAAACCAATATTAAAAAAACATAGCTAACCAAAACAGAAATACGAATTATTGGTATTTAATTCATTTATATAATACAAACGAAAACAATGATTTTTCCATTGAATTCTCTCACTTCTCGACATAATAAAAAGCCATTTATTATTTCCTAACTAAAATAACTGGCCAACTTTAATATCTTTTAAATCAAAAATAAATTATTGTAAATTCTGTCTAGTAAATGGCGAATATGAACTAAAAAATCGTTTATCGGTAGATAGAAATGATGAAGAAAAGTGTCTAATTTTTGACAATAATTGGGGAAACGAGCTATTAACGAGGTAAATAATGTAATTGTAATCGAATTTCTACCAAGGATACTGATATTTATTAAAATTATATTAAAATATTTTAAAATATATGGACTAACTACAATGTTTAAGAAGGTTAAATTAAATGTAAACTACGATATATGTATTTATTATTATAGTAATTTATACGTAAAATATATCTGTACCAAAATATAAGAAGAATGAAAATTTCTTACACTTGTAAAAACGAATATAAACAATATAAATTTTTGTATTTACTTATAAACTTATAATATAAACGTAAACGGAAATTATATGTATGTTTATTATACATATAAAACAACTGTTAAACAATCTGTGAATTTTGTCGCATGCTGAGTTACCAACTTCTAAAAAAAAATAATGACAACTCCACTTACGTTCCGTATTGTACTACTACAAATTTTTCTGAACGACCAGAGCAAGGAACGAAACATACAAACATACACTGCCTGCTCTTAGCGCTGATTGGTTGATTCCACTCATCGACGCAGTTTGTACAAGAGATCAACCAACCAGCGCTAAAAGACAAAGGAACAAACTTATTGAAGAATTGCTGCCATGAATGTTCGCAAGATCGTGACTAGCGACGCAGACGGCACTTTTTGTAATTTCGATTTACCTTCTACATTAGTAAGTGCATCGAATAGGTAGTAGAAAGTGGATATTCTCTTGTTTACGGGTCACCGAGAGGACATTGCCTGGAACATATACATATAGGTACCTCTATCAGAAGCCAGAAGAAAACAAAAGAAAAAAGCCGCTACTTTAACACATCTACGTTATCTACGTTATCGTAGATTCGTAATAGAATTATTGGGAAAACAATGGCTGATTCAGTAAGTACTTAATAATAAAAAAATAATAACTATATCATAATAAAATATATATAAACCAGTGTCTATATATATAAATAAAATACTGTATGACAGTATATATATATACACACAGTATTTTATGTATATATATAAATATATATTATACCACTGTAGCCTCAAAATCATAACTTTAATATGATTGTTCGGCTCTCGTGGTATAAATACTGTATGACACTGGTGCGTAAGGTGATTTTTACCGCATTCGACTTTTTTCAATTCGCTCGTGTGAAAAACATCTCACGCGGTAAATAATCACCTTCCATAACCCGTATCATCATAATGTACTATAAACAAATTCTTTTGCAATTTTTTTAGTTTGATAATTTACTTGACGAGATGCAAGAAGAAATGGAGATTGACCGAGAGAGAATATCTTATATGTATGTAATTTTATTCTTTTTTTTAAACAGTTTATAATAATAATATTTTAATTAACACTTACATTTTTAAAAACATTCTACAGCTTTTTCTCCTACTCGATCTGTGAATGAAAACAGACCACCACCACTTCCAGTGCAATTATCTGGTATGCAGCCGTCTGTTCCAACCTCGGTTCCAGCTGTACTTCCTCTAACGCATGGACATGTAACACCAGTTTCATCAGGCCAAGGTAATTTTATAAGTACAGATTTGTTGAATTTTTAAAATAGTTTAATATCTTATTTAAGTAGCAGCAGAAGATGCAGTACAAACTTATTTTTTTCTTCCAGGACAATCTACTCCGTCTACTATGGGTCAAACTGGACCACCATCAGCTCCTCAGAGTCAGGGATTCACTGGGGGTCGAAATTTTGCCTCACCAAGTTCATCAGGACAAGGTAATGGTTTCTGTAGAGTTTTACTTAATGACTACATATTTTTTACCTTTGAAAGTAATAAGTAAAATAAAACAATTTATTATTTAATAATATAGTAATATTTTTTTTATTTTCTTCTAAAATTAATGTAATATACTTAAATTTCTTTCTTTCAGGACAACGTACTTCATCTACTGTGGCGCAGACTGGACCAGCACCAGTTCCTCAGAGGCTGAGATTCACAGGGGGACCAAATTTGGCAGCACAACCTTTATCATGGCAGGGTAATTGTTTATGTAGAGCTTCGTTTTATGATTTTAAATCTATCTATTTTTTTATATTGAAACTAAAAAAATATGTAATTTAATAATACACTTATTTAAAATTTTCTACCAGAATATTTGTATATATATATATATATATATATATACACAAATATTCTGGTAGAAAATTTTAAATAAGTGTATTATTAAATTACATATATATATATATATATATACTTTAACACTTATTTTTATCTTACAGGACAATCTACACCGTCTACTGTGGGTCAAACTGGACCACCACCAGCTCCTCAACGTCAGAGATTCACTGGGGGTCAAAATTTTGCCGCACAAAGTTCATCAGTGCAAGGTAATGGTTTCTGTAGAGCTTTATTTTATGATAAATAAATCTATATATTTTTTACCTTTGAAAGTATAATATAAAAATAAGTATAAAACAATTCATTAATTTAATCTTCTAAAATAAAATATAAAATATTAATATACTTAAATACTTTTTTCTTTCTTTCAGGACAACGTACTTCATCTACTGTGGCGCAGACTGGACCACCACCAGTTCCTCCGAGGCAGGGATTCACTTGGAACACAAGTTTTACAGTACCATGGTGGTTATCGGAACTAGGTAATGCTTTATGTAGAGCTTTGTTTTATAGTTTTAAATAAATCTACATATTCATAGGCCAAAAGCCTTTGGAAGTTATAATTTAATAATACATTATAACAACACTTTAACACTAATTGTTTTCTTCCAGGACAATCTACTTCATCTACTGCGGGTGGAAGTGGACCACCATCAGCTCCTCAGAGGCAAGGATTCACCGGGGGACCAAATTTTATAGCACCATGTACATCGGAGCAAGGTAATTGCTTATGTAAAGCTTTTTTCCAATCTACTTATTTTTGTTTTTTGAATGAAACCCATTTTGAATGTAATATTTTATATTATATAATAATTTGATACTTTTTTTCTCTTTCAGGACTAAACCCATTTTTAGATGCAGGAAATTTGTACACAAGTACACTTCCTGTTTATGCTGCTTCTTCCACTGTTGCGCATTCTGCCTCCCCAGTTTCCATACCTTCCCAGGTACAAACTCCTAAAAAAGGTGGAGTTTTGCAACCAATTACAGGTAAGACTACAGATATTAATCTTATTTTTGTTTCTTTTTAAAATCTTCATATTCCCTAGCAAAAATTTAAAATTTAAATAAATGCAGGTAAATTGTAAAACAAATGTAAAAAAAATGTAAGAAAATGTTAACAAATCTAAAAAAGTGTAAACTAATGCTGGATTTCGGACGTTCTTTACATTCTTTTACACTTTTCTACAATTTCTTTAAAATTTTTAACCTTTTTTTTACACTATCTTACAGTTTTTTTTATACTTTGATACAGTTTCATTGATACTCATAAAATTTAAAAATTTTTTTACAGTTTTTTACACTACTTTGCATTTATTTATATTTTACTAAAGTTTTTTTATACTTATACTTATTAATATTTGATTGTAGTGTTTTTACACTTTTACATTTATTAACACTTTATTATACCTTTTTTACACTTTCTTATATTTTCTATATTTATAGATTTTTATGGTTAATAAAAATTTTATTACCGTAGGAAAGTGTAGAAAAATGTAAAAAAAAAAATATATTAAAAAATGCAAGAGTATAAATAAGTGTAGAACACTGTAAATTTTTACGGATTTTTTACAAATTTTATGAAATATACAAAAGTGTACGAAAATGTAAAGAAAGTGTAAAATAAGTGTAAAAAAATGTAAAATATGTCCGAAATCCAGCATTAATTCGATTTTTGCTAGGGTTCTTATATTTATTTTGATCATCAATGGTTAATCTTTTTTTTTTATTTTACAGGTAATGAAGTTAATAATAAGCCAAGAGGGACAAAAGGGACAAAAAGAAAGCACTATTGGTCGGAGAGGCAGCGCGACAATTCTTTCGACGATTATACGTCGTTTGTCGCGAAAATGATGCGTGCGGCTAAAAAAGAAGGAGCAGTATACAGGGGAAGCGGAAGAAGAGGTGGAAGAGGAGGAGGAAAAGGAAATGATCAAAGAAAAGGAGAAGAAAGAGGAAAAAGTGAAGAGAATAGAGAAGAAAGAGAAAAAAGTGAAGAAAATAGAGAAGAAAGAGGAAAATCCATTCAGCATTTAGTTATTTAATACTTATCTAAATCTATTGTAATGATCCGTGGTATTGTGTGTATAGTATAATATATCATAAACTTTATAATTTATGAACCTCATAACATGTAATTATTTATTAATACCCACTTGAGCACCACAAAATATTTTAAACTGATTTTAAGTAGAAGTTGTAAAATTTGATTTTATTTTTTTTTTATTTATTTAAATTGTTGATTATGAACACTGATTTGATTTCATTTAACACATCATACCCATACTTTATTTTATTAACACAAAATACTGATTAGATGTCGCTTTTTGATAATACAATAATACACTTGTATCGGGCAGATCACTACGTTATTTGTTATTAGTGAGTTTCTAGTCCCTCAAGAGAAGTACACATTATTTTTCATTAATCTTCAAAATCACAATTTTCTTGCTTTATTTTCATTGAAGATCTAACTTCAAAACTTTTTTTGTGCTCTGATTGAATATCTGATTGAATACTGTTGAAAATATCTTTGTTGTTTCCTATCAGCTTTTGTTAACCTAGAACAAAAACATAATAATATAGTTGCAATAACAGAAATGTTTATTGTCATTACGCTGTTTTACCTTACCTTATAATTTAACATTTTTCTCCTCATCATTTGTTAGATATATCAGAAATCAGCTGCTTATTATAATATACATAAAGTATCTCCAAAAAATTCCAAAAAAATCTTGTATAATATCTGTAAAAAAAATCACACAAAGTATCAATTTTTTTTTTAAATGTAGCTATTTAACATTTATGAATAATAAGTATACTTATCTAATGAAATTTATTTTCTCCGTTGATTGTTGTGATATACACGTATTTTACTCATCAGTTGATTTCTTGAAATCTTTGAAAAAAATACATATCACGATATTATGATAACATTTCTTTTGTATATATATATATATATATATATACAAAATAAGGTTAGGTCGACCAGACACATACGTACGGGTGTGTCTGGTGTATATATATATATATAACCGGATGTGTCGTAAGAGCTGCAACTGCAAACCGGATGCCGGAAGAAAAAGACTAAAAATTCTGAAAGGAAAACGACTATAAAAAAATTCAGTTGTCTATATCTTTCGAACGAGATAATCTTTTTAAATAAAATCTTTTGATTTGAGTAGAGCAGTGAAATGTCTTTCGATTAAGACTATATGTTATAGTTTATAAACTAACGCAAAACGTAATATAAACGCATTGAATTCTCGCACACCCATTTCAAAGTATATGTAGCACGGGTCGCTCCTTTAGGCTTCTTCTATACTTGCCTTCGGAGCGCTCCCGCGCTCCTTGATATTACAAGAATATAAACTACTTCTATTAAAGCTAACAATCATTTATATTAAAATTATGTTATTCGGACCAAGCTTCAGGCAGTGCCTTGCCGATGAGAAAATGTCTTGGTGTGAGTGCGTTGACGTCTTATGAGTCCTCAGTCAGTGATTCTAGAGACCGTGAATTGAGTAGTTGTTCAATTTGAGCGAGTAGTGTAGCTGAAGCTAAAAGGGTGACAAGAGTATCCCCAATGGTCCTCCGTAGGTGAAATTTTATTGATTTCACCACGGCTTCCCACTCGCCTCCCATGTGAGGTGCAGCAGGTGGGTTGAATATCAATTGAGTGCCATCTTTCACGATTGAGTTGTACATATTTGAGTTTTCCTTCTGAGCTTGTCTGAGGACAGTTTTCAGCTCCTTATCTGCGCCAAGAAAGTTTGTTCCGCAGTCCGAGTATAGATGCGAGGGTGAGATGAGTGCCACCGTGTAATACTGAGAGATGAACATTCCGAATGATGAGTGAAGTGAGCTGACTGCTCCGAGGTAGTAGAGCTGGGTTTTTTGAGTGATGGTCCAGTAGAGTTTTTTGAAGCCGACCTCCTACTCTAATAATTCCTGATGAGTCGATGTATGCAGTCAGCCGATTAAAAACATGGTTTCTTGGGACTCGAAAATTCTTCAGCATATTGAGTTCTCAACGGAAATGAACTTGCTGAATTACCTTGACCCAGAAAAGTTTAGCCTTGCAGATTAAATCAGCAGTGAGTTTTGATTCATGATGAGTCTTACCCTTTGTCTTGAACCGATCACATGCTAGTATTACCCAACCCAACCCAATCCATCCAGTGTTGCAAAATAGTTGAGTGAAAGATAAGTAATGATCGATCATATTCCATAGTGTTGTTGAGTGTGACACGTCTGCGGTGACTGTAACTTTCACCCTTGCTTCTGGAAGATTAGTTTCTTCAACAGAGTAGAGTAGATGTCCAAGCTGACTCATCTTTGCAAAGCCAACTTGGCCCGTGCCACCATAACTGGTGCTCTCTGAGTTGATGTGTGAGTAACCCTCGAGAGAACAATCCACTGGATTTTCTAGGCCAGGCACATGTCTCCATTGTGCTGTTGGAATAAGTTCTTGAATGAGTGCAACTCTACTTCCACCGAAATCCTTCCATCGAGAGGGGTGTGAGCGTATCCAAGTGAGTCCTACCTCTGCGTCTGTCCAGAGATGAATCTGAGAAATTGGCAATCTTCATTTATACAATACATGTTTTGCCAACTTAGTGAGTAACAGAACCGCTCCTAATTCAAATTGTGGGATGGAAAGCCGTTTAAGTGGTGCCACTTTTGTTTCGAAGATGAGAATCGATGATGTTGAATCAGTTGAAGTGGATGTGGCCTTGATGTATAGAACTGCGGCCATTGCCTGTTCTGAAGCACCCGAGAAGCCATGAAGTTCCACAACTGAGTTTTCCTGGATTCCTAACCACCTTGGTATAGTAATTATATCAAGGTTAGTGAGATCTTCTCGGATGTGCAGCCATTTCTTCACAATTCAGTGTGGCAGTGGTTCGTCCCAAGAAAGCTTGTAAAGCCAGAGTTCTTGTAGGAAGATTTTAAAAGTGATTATGATCAGTGAGATGATTCCAATGGGATCTTATAGTTGAGAAACTTCCGAGAGTATAATTCGTTTCGTTATCATCTCCTGGTTAGGCGTGAATCTATCCGATTGAGAGAGCCATTTCATTCCGACTATATTTATAGTACAATCATCTAATGGTACAGCTTCTTCTGCTGGTGGCTCTGCAAGAAATTCCTTTAGAAATTATGATGAGTTGGAGTTCCACTTGGCTAATGGAAATCCGCCCGCCGTGCATAGCGAGGTTAACTGCTTGGTCTTTTGCATCAGTATGTTCTTTGTAGTAGCTCCACTAAAGATATCGTCCTCATATCTTCCGTACAATAATGAGTCCTTAGCCATTGGATACTTATCTCCTTCATCCTTCAGCAGCTGAAGAAGTGTCCTGATAGCTAAGTATGGTGCTGCTCGTGTTCGATAAGTGAATGTTGTCAAATAGAAATGAGTGAGTTTACCCTTCTCATCTACCCACAGAATACGTTGCAAATTCCAGTCGTGAGGATGAACCTTAATCTGACGATATATTTTGGTGATGTCAGTTGAGAATACCAATGGGTGGATACGAATCCAGGTGAGAACATCCACAATGTTCGGTGAGAGGTTAGGTCCAATTTGCATTATGTCGTTAAGTGAGTTTACGTTGTGAGTGCTGAACCGTTTAATACTGCTCTCAGTTTGGTCGTTAACAACACCCCATGGTGAAGAAGATAAAATGATGGTTTGGTAAATATTTTATGTTGAGGAAGCTGCACCATGTGGTCCAGTTTGCAATATTCGTCCATAAATGCAAAATACCTTTCATTGTAAATGTTGTTGTGGTTACATTTTGGGAGTGTTCGATTGAGACGATACTTGATAGCGTCCATGAGCATCTCGAGTGTGAGTGTCAGCAAAGTGTTGTTCGTACAATGCCTCTTCTTTATTGATTTTGTCAATAGATGTAGAAGGTGGTTCTTCTTGAACCCAAAACCGTGTAAGTAACCTCTGCAATTCTTCTGTGTTGAATGCAACCCGTGTGTGATCTGCTGTTTTGTATTGACCAGCTGAGTTGTAGTTGCACTCCCTTTTATGAGATTGGGCTTGATGATTTGACCATAGTAGTCAGCACCGATGAGAACAATCACAGGCTGAGGTTTCCCAAACGTAGAATCTTCCAAGTTTAATTTGTACGGTTCCACGTGAGCTGCTCACATTCTTCTGTTGGCAGAATTAATGAGACTTGACGCATGATGTGTGCAGTGATCCTAACCTTGAAATTTTTGTGGATGGGCCGTAAATCTAGTTGAACTTTTCCGAGTATGTGAGTTGAGTGCGTGCCTTCAATTCCGTGGATCGGTATAGATGAGTGGTGCCGTTTAATTTTGAGTAATTCAACCATGTCCTTGGAAATAAATGAGATTTCTGATCCTGAGTTCATGAGAATTTACTGATGAGTCATACCATGTCAATGTAGTTGCGAGTAGTGTTGCATGAGTTGATGAATTTAACAGTTGAGTTTGACCGCCAGGTGAGATGATTGCGCCGTTATCCTAGTGTTGAGTGAAACCACTGGCTGAGGTGCCTTGAGTTTTGCTTGCTGCTTCTCGCTGCACATGGATCATTGTGTGATGATTCACATTGCAAGTCTCACACCTGAATTAAGACTTGCAATTTTTAGCAGCATGCATTTGTAGCACAGCGGTTTCTCCTCTACAAACTTGCGTCGTTGTTGTTCATTGAGGCGTCTGAAGCTGGGACACGCAACGATAAAATTCGGCTCACTGCAGTATGTGCAAGGGTGCTGAGATATCCTTGATGAATGTGTAACCTTTCTTGAGTCTGATGTTCTACCGTGAGTTGGATCAGGACTGACTGAGTGATTCGCGTTAGCAGGCTTTGAGTGAGTTCCAGCTTGTTTTTGCTGAGCAATCTTTAATGCCCGCACCCGAGACACTAGAAATGATTCAAACTCCTCAAATGTAGGTAGCTCTGTGATGGTGGCTTGAGATGTTTTCCATGCTTCTCTAGTAGACCCGTCCAGCAACTTAGACATTTTATAATCAAAAATGCAGCCGGCTAAATCCTTGGGCACTAACAAGTTGAGTAATTTCCAAATCTTTGACATTTCAAATATTAAAGTGTTTAGCGAGGTTGGGTTCTTTCGTTAAGCAGCTGTAAGTTCATTGAGATGATCTAAGTTCTCGTTCACTAACGACCTCTTATTTTCAAACCGGTCCACTAGAGTGTTCCATGAAGGAGTTAGTGAGTCACCCGAGAGAGTGCATCCTTCAATCCAAGTTAGTGATGATCCTTTAAGTAAGCTTCGCAGGCAATGTAATTTTGCCACATCAGTTAGTCCTGGCCGGTTGAGGATCATGCTTGTAAACAACTCCATGACAGCTGAACACTCTGAGTAAGAGCCGTTGAATGTGAGTACCTTTATTTCAGATAACTTGCTGCTCTGGAGTGGTTGAGTTGCACCGGTGGAGGCTTGTTGAGTGCGACGCTGAATATTCCATTGCTGCTCCAAAATGCTGATCTCTAACATGATGTTATGGTACTCATCGTGGATGGCATTGTGAAAATCCGCTCCAAAATACTCATTTGTAATGAATGAGGCTGAGCACACTGCTACAATGGTGGCATGTTCTTTATTGTAGGTAAAATACAATTTCTCAGCACCAGTCCTCCAAGCCACAAGACTGATGAATTGAGCTGTGTCATTTTATCATGAATGTGTTTTGAGATGTGCTCCAGCCTCTGGAGTCTTCAATACCGGTCCTTTACTCTGCATATGAGTCGTGCAGGCACACTACAGGGTGAAGTTCAGCAAGTCTTCTTCGCAGCCCCATCACTGATATTCAGACTCGATGGCAGAGTGGGCACCTTCATATTGAGTTGAAACCGGCTGGGTATATATGATCCATGAGAGGTATTCATCCCTTGCTGAGTGTCATCCTGCATGTCATCTGGATGGTTGTCTGATGTTATGTCTGTGACGTATCTCCAAACACGGAGAGAATAATCTTCAGATTATAGCGTGAAGTTTTGTCACGCAAATTTCTGAAGAATTGTTTTAGCTTTATTCGTGTTACGTATTGGGATATTCAGAAAAGTTCACGTGATAGAATATTAGCAAGACAGACATGGAACAATGCGAAGATGTTCTTGTCCTTATTGCAACACCGCTCTGCACTATTCGCGCAGAGTGAACAGATGGAAACATTGCAAGACTCGTCCCGGGATTATTCCGGGATATTCTTTGCGATTTAGCCGGCTGATCATTTACGCCAATTGGGTGCGCCACAAGCATCGATATTACAATAGCTTAAACTGTTATTTAATTTTAGTAAAGAATATATATTTTAAAAGCGTATTTTAGGTTAAGTGTATCTATGCTTTGAAAACAGTTTTTGTTACAAAAAGACTTGAAAGTTATTTTCAACGAAATATTTAAAATTCTATAGAAAGTGTTGTAATTAAATATACATATATATGGGCTGTTTCACGTGAACTGAGCAGCTCAAAATTTTAAAATGGCTCAAAATTTGTAGACACTTAGTTTT
>JAWWEQ010050218.1:0-11989 GCA_035583055.1 Torymus tubicola
TAAAAAAAAAAAAAATATATATATATATATATATATATATATATATATATATATAATACGTTTTTTCCTCTTATTTATTGGAAATGATAAAATCGCTCTCGACATCGGTATTCCAGTAAGTTATTGCTGTTTTCGATTGACTCTCGAAATGGATCTTAATAAAAAATTCAGCCACTTTAACTGATAGCTGCGGAATAAGAAATGATTCAAAGGTCGAAAAAGGGTATCAGCATTCCGTGTATATCCACGTGCTGCTAAGTATGAATGATGATATCAGCATATGCTCATCTGATGGTATATATTGAAGTGCTACGTAGAAATGAAGCGTATATAAAAAATATGATACTTCAAAAACGCGATCGTCAGCTCCTGAAAATACATAATACACACAGCGCCATACACGTGGCCCGCATTATTAATCTTTCAACATATTTCAGCGTATCAAATTATTACAATATTTTTACACACATATACAGTTCGCGTCATTTCCGGCAATTACTTACATTTCACTAAAATTACCATCTAATCATCGCTACTATACACATAGCCACATATACGTCACAAAGAACACGTTGGTAACAGCACATATGCGCGTACATCCACACACACACACACACACATGTATATACGTCAGCACGAAGCTACGAAACTAATTTCCGCGCTGAATTATTTCCCGGAATTCGACAGACACGCATCAGAATAAACGTATTCAATTCACGACAAAGTCTGTCTGTCTCTCTACTACTGCTGCTGCTGCTACTGCTCGCAACGCGCGCACGCGCACAGTTAGCACATATATACATATCTATGTACATATATACATATACACTATATACATATATGACGCTTGCGCGCAGCAATCAGGCACACATTCCCCGCGCGCGCCACGCGCGTAAATTCGCGCGTCGTTAAACCGCTAGCAGCAGCAGTAGCAGCAGACGGACGTCGACGACGACGTATATACGGCAGACGGCCGCATAATGCGGACGGAGGGAGACAATCAAAATCCTGAACGCAAATTTTTTGCCGTGGCCTTGACACTGCGCCACACGCTGCCGCTTTGCGAGTATATATGCGTATATATGCGCACCTTTTTCACGTCACAACTGCGCTGCTGCTGCTGCTGGCTGAGTTATACTCGTAGCCCTGGCATTGACAGTGATTTGAATGGCAATTGATGGCGGCAAAACCGTGCTCGTCATGTAATGCGGGTGTGTGCGAGAAAGAGAGAGAGAGAGAGGAGAGATGACAGAGAGGAAGCTGGACGATCGATGCTGTGTAAAGAAAAAAATCGGGGGATAAGGAGGCGGGGGAGAAGAAGATTCACTCTACGTACGGGGTTTATAAATTGGGCGTATGTACGTGTGTGTGTGTGTGTTAAAAATAGTACAGTTTATGGTAATTTTATCAGGCAGAGAGGTGTGTAGTACGGCGGATGATTAATCTGTTCCAAGCGAGATACGGGGGAGAAGATGCTGTCTGCTGCTGCGTGTGAAGCAAGAGAGAAAGTGTATATTCGCGGGTCGAATCTATATATCTCTCTGTCTCTCTTTTCTTTTTTGTGCCTTGCCGGTTATATATCGCAAAAGGCTAGGGGGGGGGGGGGAGAAAAGCTTTGAAGCTTGTTTCTGACAAGATATCGATAGAGCGAAAAGTTCGTATAAGAAGAAGAGAAGGAAGGGGGAGGGAGAGTAAATATTCTCTCCGCGAAAGAGAATGAGAGGAGAGAAAAAATTTATGCGTTACGCTACATTGGAAGATTAATATTAGTGTTTTAGAGTCTGTATAGCCTCCTCCGCCGCGAGGTAGTTATAAAGCGCATTATTCTTCTTTATGTCGTTTTATCTGTGTGTGTATGTGTGTTTGTATGTGTGTGTGTGCGTATTCAGAGGCGCTCGCGCGCGGCCTTTGTCTCTTTTATTCGTCTTGCGCGAGCGCGTTCTGAAGCTCGCGCGCGGAAACTCCATGAAAACGCTCATAAAGATGCTTCTAAGCGTATAAAACACGGAGAGGAGGCGGCGGAGGCGGCAAAAAAAAGAAGGAGAAGAGGAGGAGAGAAAGAAAGGAATAGCGATTGTTTACCCCTGCGGAGCTGGCTGGTACGACTTTTATAACACAATTATCGGGACCCACTTTTGACGAAATTGTATAATTTCTTTTGGCGCTCTTAGTTGGTTGGTGGTAATGATGTTGTTGTGATTGAAGTAAAATGCAAAATGTCCACGATAAAGTTAATATTGATTTATGTTTACGGCGGTAGTTTTAATGCTATAGTCGATGCTGAATTAATTTAGTTTCTCGATATTTTTTCAGTTGTCATTACAGTGTATTGTGTTATTCCAGATGCAGAGAAAAATCTCTACGTTTTTCATTTAGCAAAGTATAAGGATAAATAATATAATAAGGAAAAAGGCATTTTCTTTGCCACAGATCCATATTTTATCAAAATTTAAATTTTATAATAATGTTATAAGATAATAATGAACTTATTTCTGTATATCAGCGGAAATATATATGAGTGAGGTGTAAAATATTTCGTATGCCAAAGAACCTTATCGATCACAATTAAATTTCATTGACTATAATAAAATCGATTCCGTTAATATTTTTATTCTTTAAATATAATAAACTACTAATATGATATACTTATGGATAAAAGTCTTGTACGAATATATTTTGATTTTGCAAATCAGTATGAAATTGTGCTATAGCCCGTATAAATGTGAGTCACATGCATGATCATAACGCGATTCCTTATAATTCATTAATTACCAGCGTATACGAAAAAACTTCAACCACATCCAATAACGACTCTGTAGTCCCGCTACCCACCTATAAAGACAAATCAAACTCTCCGACTCAAGAAAATTCATAACGACTTGCACCCACGTACACAATTCTCCAACGCCGCTATAACGATAGTACACGTCAATTCCAGTCCGCGCATCCTCACATTGCTTCGCCGTTTCGCGCTCATGTTCTCCTTTCTATATCTATATATATGCACGAAAAGCCCACGCGCGGATATAAACGCCGCGCACAGAACAGCGTCTGCTCGCAATCAAGCGCTAGTCGCGTGAATTTCGGTGTATATCGCGCGGTAGAGAGGGAGACAGCGATTTTCGTAAATCGTCCGCGGCTAATTTCAAACGTCACGCGCACTGCGGCGCCCTCTGCGTTACAAAGAGTGTGTGTGTGAGAGAGAGAAGGGGGAATTGCCCCCTTGTTTGGCCGCGCGCGCTCGCGCACGAGTATAATCGTCTCGCGGCGTGCGCATATCGCGCGCTAGAGAGAGTCTCGTTTATGTGAGGAACGACGACGAGTGAGTGTATAAGGGAGTTGGGTTGGGTTTCGAGAGGATTGTTCGAAGAAAGGTTCGTTTGGTATGTTTCGGAAAGGGACGACTGCTGCTGCTGCTGCTTCTGGCTTTTTATGCCCCCCTTTGCAGGGGGTGGGAGAGAGAGAGAGAGAGAGAGAGGACGAAGGGCGGTTTTGATTGCGCGCTCACGGTTTTACTGCGGGTGCACTTTGGGAGGGGCGCCACCGCGTACGTGTCTGTTGGGAGGTGAATGGAGTTGGCGAAGGTATATAGGGCCGCATACTACGCCCTCCCGGAATTGACTTTTTGCGGGAGCGTTCGCATGGTAATTAGGTATGGCTTCGTGGCTGAATGCGTGTGCTGGCAGTGCTGATGAATCGTTAGTCGCCGCTGTGACGCACAAATGTTAACTGTTTATACATATTTATTTTAAAATATATAATTAATGCAAACTTTTAATTATAATGAGCTGTTTTGAAATGTATGTATGCGGGTCGATTTTATAGCATATGGTTATTGTTTTAAGTATTTTATATAGCTCTTTATCTATATTATTCTTATTTTATTTAAATTAAAAGTTATAAATTGTATACGCAAGCGTGTTATGCAATTTGTTTTCAAGAAAAAATTTCTTACTTAGCTAATTTGCCGTGTAAAATTGGTCATGGTGATATGGTAATTTTAATAAAATATTAATAATTTATTATATCAATTTGATAATACAATTATTTTGATTCAAATGCTATAATTTTATAATGAAGAACGTAGAATTTTAAATTAATAATTCGAATCTCTTCTATTTGTCAATTTCTTCGGAACGTATACTTTATAACTGTCGTTTATACGTAATTTTAGAAAGTCTATTATATAATATGATACTTTTTCATTAATTGTTTATATTAATTAATCAATGTCAGCTTTGTAAGTATCACTTTTGCGCTTATACTGTATATAAACAAAACCAGTATTTGCTGATAAAAATGACAATTTCATGACGCGGAAAACTTGTTTTATGAATGCAAACGTGCCATATTTCAAGAGCAATTCAACACTATGAATAGAGCCAGTAATAAGCACAAATGATTAATCACTCGTATGCCATACATTGCTTGAATCATAATGCGCAATCTTTAATGCATAGAACTGTAATATTTATTGGCTTATCACAACCAATTCAAATTTAAACTTCACAGAACATTTATAAAAAGGCTATTTATATGTTAATATGCATTTTTTAAATTATAGGTATATAAAATAGAGTGTTTTGTTTTGAGTATTATGCAAACTGCATATTTTGAATAAAAGTTTTGTGAGTCGACTGTTAAAACCAGTTATTCTTGCTAGCACAAATATATGATTTTTTTTGTAGCGTTTAAATAGCGATTTGTATTCATACAATTTTTAACTTCAACGATAAGAAAATCGGCTAGAGTTTTTAAAAATATAGTCACCATCGCCGCAACTGATTGACTGAACTAGCTCATGATTCATAATGAAGTCAAAGAAGTTGTTACACATTTAGCTATGACATCAGTATTTTATATCCATTTTACGATTTATTTCAAACGAATTTATTAAGCTTCTTCTTAACCTACATCTCTCTCTCTCCGTATATTACATACTTTTAAATGTATTTAAAATGAAGTTTCAAAATTGCGAAACAGAGAAAATGTGAAATAAAATTTCTTGGAAATCTCAGCGAAGCCGAAATGAGCATCATCCATTTATTAACGAGAGTGGTACATGCTTATATTGACAAAAATAAATATACACATATACAAAACTTTGTGTATTATAAACTCCAACGACTCGTTTCATCTGCCTCTCGCAAGACTGCTATTACATCGCACGTAGTGCAAACAGCATCACGTGCTGCTTTTGCGTTACACTCAAAGGTTACGCGGGCAAAATAGCTACATACTATCTCTCTGTCTCGCGCAACATATATATCTATATATGTATATATATACACAAGCAACGCGCAGCCCACGCGTTCGTTTATATCCCAACTCAGAGACTACTCTCCGAGACCTTAATTCAAACAGCCGTTTCTCCGCCGCCACGGCCACGGAGGAGGAGTAGGAGGAGGCACGCGATCCAATAGCTTTCAGACCGATCGGTTAGACAACGACGACGACGACGACGACGTTGCGTCCTTGAATTTCCCGTATAATTGAATTTCCGGTGCGCATGAGAGGCACAGTAAACTTGTGTTTGTCTCTCTCTCTCGCACGTGTATATGCATATGTGTGTTTATATGTATATATATGTCAGTATAGTTGTAAGATTATACTTCTGATATCGTGCGGACGTAAGCACGATAGTATATATGATGCGCGACTCTGTCGCTGTGTCTCTGTTTATCACTGGCGTAACGCATAGACAGGAAGTCTTTGGACTGATGATTATGAGGCAACGACGTTTTGCGCAAAAACTCTTGTAGATTGAATTATGTAATAAGAATGTTTGAGGAGGGAGAGGGAGAGATGAGATGAGATATCATCTATATGGTTGTGTGTATAGAGAAGAAGATGTCGCAATACGCGTCAATTAAGTTGCTCATTAACGATGGTCGGATGAAGTGAGTTGTAGGGATATATAGTTTCAAATATGATTTGCCGAGTTATCGTCTTCTTAGGTTTTATTAGGTTTGATTTCTGGAGTGAATTGTAGAGGAGTCGAATTGAGACATTTATTTAAATTTTACAGAATTGAGCTGAAGATTTATAGTTACGCAAAGAGTAATGGGTCTATTAATCATTGAAACCTTACCCAGTTTTTACTTGAAATTATAATAATTACAGATTTTGTAAAAAATTCAATAAAGTTCGTTATAATGTAGTATTAAAAGTGATCTTCAAAATTGACTGAACAATATACAACTTCTAACAACATAAATCGAAAAAAAAATACGAGCGAAAATTCAAAAAAAAAAAAGAACAAAAATAAAGAAGACCGCACATCGCCAACAAATATTTCTTTCAGGAGAATTTACGCACTCCACGGGAGAGCATCACGCGCGTGATTTACTATAACGCCCTCCAGAAAGTTTCCGCAAACAGCGGCGGCGGCGGCGGCGGTGGCGCGATTTCGCGCGAAAAAATCCAAAGTCCCATAAATCCCCTCCACAAGATATATCCACGCGCGTATATCAGATCCGCACACATCAAACTCTGCGTCCAATATACGCGCAGGTATAGAAAAAAAAAAAGAGAGGAGACCGCGGCGAAAAACGATCGGCAACATTGCGTTTGCGAAATCGTCCCTCTAGCTCCTGCAACAGCGACGATAATTGCCGACGGCGGCGGCGACGGCGCGACTTGGAAAAAAGAGACCTAAAGAAAGGAAACGAGCGAGAGAGAAATAAAGAAACCAGGGAGAGAAATTAAAAGTCCAATCACGCTCGTCACTGGCTAGCCAGTCTCCAATGCTACCGCACATACGTATACGTACACACAGAGACTACACACATACACACACGTATAATCGTTATATCGGCGTTGGCGTTGAAATCGATCAGCACGCCGAGCGAAATTCAGTAAACGAGCTCCCGCGTATAGTACAGAGAGAAAGAGAGAGAGAGAGAGAGAGAGAAATAGTCACGCGACTGGAATCGCGATCGGTGCGCTCGTGACTTATGCGTTAATCGCGCTGGACACGTGCCAGACGACTATACGACGCGCTCTGGGTGTAACACACACACACACACATATATAGTAGATATATATAGAGAGAGAGAGAGAGAGAAAAAGCACACCCTAACAACGCGATCGTGACCTGCGTGATCCGATGACGTATGGAGAATTCCCGAGCCACGCGATTTCGTGTGCGTTGTTGCCTTTTTTTTCCTCCTGCGCGCGCCGACGCCGCTGCCGTGGCAATTATCGGCGCTTTGTGCGCGCGCGCACGCACGCGGATATATATATGTGTAAGCGAAAGAACGAGGGTCTGATGGAGTAACGACACGGGGGCGAAAGGTAAAGGTAGGCGTAATGATGATTATCGTATAGAAGAATCAATGGAAGGCTCAGGTATTTTCTTTATATATTTTTTTTTCAGTAACAAGAAGATGGTTTAGACCGCAGGGCAGCTGTTAGTATATAACATTGAAGAAGTGTTGAAGAAAACGGAGGTGTCGGATGATGAAGGAAAGGAAACATTAATTTTCATTTCTTGCGCTCGAGGTATACGGTCGTTTGCTTGAAAGACGACTGTCAAAATGATATTTTCAGAGCTGAGTTGTTTTAAACGCTCGGAGCTAATTGGAGTACTATTTTAATTTGTTTTTTTTTCGTAATGCGTTCACAAAAAGTTAATGATATGGTTTCGACGTTGTTTTTCTAATAATAATGATTTTTTTAAATTATTGAAAAGTGGTTGGTTAAATTATTCTATTTTCTATTTATATGCATTTTTTATTTTGTTGTTATTAAACTTACTCGTACGAAGGAGAATTCAAAGACAATTGTCTGCTCAACTTACCTGTAACAAACACGAAAAAAAATTGATTAATAACATAATTTTTAATTAAAATTGATAATTTGTAAATAATATAATAGAATTTATTTTTTCAAGTAGTAAATAACCGAAACAATTGCGCACCATAGATAATCAAGACTTGTTATGTTCTCATACAGTGTGTATATACACAATACGTAATCTTTGTCGAAGCTAAGAAGATGAGAAAAAAAAAGCTTAGACATACAGTACGTGCAACAAAAATACACACAGCTTAAAACCATGCATATACGCATATACATATATACACACAAGACGTTCTAGAACGGGCACATATATAAACACGGACGCATTTATATCCCCCCCAGGCCCCATACTCTCATACATACACACCCATACACATGTATACACACGACGTCCACCGGAATAATAAACAACGTATCGACCGATCGGTGCAGCCAGTCTATTTTCTTCTTTACTCTTTCATGCTGCAACGATAGCGCCAGCTGATGTCTCGAAGCAACCACTATATATACCTTATATCTATTCTTTCTCCTTTCCATAGGAAATTTCGCGGAAAGCTCTCTTTTTCTCTTCACAAGGTGGATAGAGAAAGAGAGAGTGAGTATTATGTCGTGGCTAATTTTCCCGTGTGTGCCCTTCTGCACCATTCCACTTCTTCTTCGTTCCCTTTCCTCCCATATATGCTCTCATGTATGTACGTATGTGTGTATAAAAAGCTTGTCTTATCGATTCGCCATTATGTTACTCTCTACACGGCGAACCCCCGTGTGATAGACGGGCGCGTGTGGCAGGGTAGGAAATTGTGTTCTCTCTCTCTCTCTGATCTCTCTCTCTCTCTCTCTCTTGCCGATGGAAATTTAGATAGGCAAAATGCTGAAATATGAAAATATCGAGAGAAGATGTGCGCACGGACTCTCGCGAGAATCGGTGGGTGTATATATATATATATATATATATATATATCTACGCTTCGAGACTACGCTTACAATACGTACATATAAGAGAGCGTGCGTCTTAACGGCACGGCTATATATACATACGAGGTTGCTGCGGCGTGTAGGTATATTGGCTGCTATCGCGGGCCATTAATCTCTTCGCGGTAATAGGAACGAGCTTGTACACCGTGCACATGGCGAAGAAACTACGACGCGCAAGCGATTCGAAAAGTATATGATTCTGTAATCCATCGGGACGCATATCCTCTCTGATATGTATGTATGTTTTACGTATATAGATATATACGCATGTTTATATATATGTGGGAGTAAAAAGCGGCTGGCGAAATTTATTTTTATGGTAAATAAATTATTTTCACCCCGCGCGCGCATACGCAGGAAGGATAAGGAATGTCTTTTGAACATGAGCAGCAGGCAGCAACGCGCTCGGTTGGAAGAGGAACGAGAGGAGATTTTTGTAATGTGTATTATACAGCCGCTGCTGCTGCTGCTGCTACTGCCGTTGGGATTCGGTATACGACGATAAAAGTGAATTGTAGAGAGCGCGATAACGAATTGCTATGCAAATATTTTTATACAAAAGGGATATAGATGCGCGCACAGGCTTTTACCGCCCTCGTCTTTTACGGCTGCCGCTACTGCCATGCTGCTGCTATGCGCAGCGGCGGCGTTTTACTCTAGCGCGTGGCAGTTAAAAGAATTTGAATCAAATCCGGAATTTTGAATGCAGTTTGTTTGTGTCAGCTCTCTGTATACGTATATACATACACGAGAGCACGTGAACGAGGGGGGATGTTAAATCTGTTTTCCGAAAAATTTATATGCATTGAAGTGGTGGAAAGGATTTTCAATAGCGTTGTCGTATTGATTGGGGATTTTGAGGTTGCGAAGGTATTTCTTTTTTCGGAATATGTGTATGTATATAGACGAGTGATTCAGCTAGACCTTGAATTGTGATATTACTTAGCGCGGTTAGAGATTTAGGGTCATTTATAGTAATGACAAAATGTAAATTATTAATATGATTATTATTATTATTAAAAGCCAGAGAACAAGTGATACACTGATAAATATAATTCACCATCGTTATCAGTATTATTATTTCAAATGTGAATACGTTAAAATGAATTTCTGTATTTAACATATATATATATATACCACGTCCATTAAATGTACTTCGACTCACATTTTTTACTCAATAATCTCGTATATAATCGACAGCTATAACAGACGACATTGATTTATTCATTATATTTCTATATCAACCTGCGTATTACACGAATCAAATATATAACGCAGAGCGATTTATTATAGCAGCTTAAAATCAACCAATTTATACTTCGTTTATATTTTAATGAATCCGATCGAGTATGTGATACACGGTTGTCGATCATTCCTCTCCTTAACTCCTTCGCATATATATTATATATAATACCGGCGCCGGTCGATTGCTCCCTTCACATCGACACGACTTCCGCGCGTGAACTCTCGCCTGGTAGTCATGGTTTGCAGAATATGGGCAGACGACGACGACGAAGCTCTAGGCAACACTTTTGAAAGGAGTAGTCCCTCTCTCTTTCTTCCTCTCGTAGCGTACGGGTCGATCACGCCATTCAATCGAAACGTCTCTCTCTCTCTCTCTCTCTCTTACACAAACATATACAGACACAGTCGGGTGTGCGTGTCATCGCGACTGAATGGTTTGTAATTTTTGCGTCGGTATCGTTCGTTGACTTCAATCAATGTCCCTCGCTTACTCTCTCTCTCTCTCTCTCACAGTGTTTTCTATGTGTCGTGCACGTACATAGACACACACATACGTGCGTACGTGCGCGTACGACCCCGGATGATTGTGCGACGAGCCAAGTCGTCGACGACGACGTCTATTGAGATATTCAGATCGCACTGGCTCAATGGCCGAGCACTCGTGTGTGTGTATATACGGTGTGCATTTGCATTGGCAACGACGGCGGTAGCGGTGTGGTAGTAGTGTGGCGGTGGTGATGACCCAGGCTACATTAGCGCTCGGCGACGCTCGGGAATCTAGTTTTATTGATCTTCCTTGTTTGCCTCGTTACGCTACCCGCGAGCTTTAGCAGGTAGCCGAGCGCGTAACGACTGATAATGCGATTACAGGCGCGTGTGTGTGTGTGTGTAGGTGGATGATATGTGTTACGTTTTCTGGTTCTTTTTTTTTATCTTCCTTTCTTTCTGTCCTCCTTTTTTGGTTTCGATTGAGCTGACTTTTCCAGAGGCGAAAGAAGATGTATGTCATGTACGATGGTATAGAGTGTTTAGCTGTCAACGCGTCGTGGTTGAGGATGCGAGGTGAGTCACCATCATCGATGATTCATCAGGGATATTAGAAACTTGTTATGGCGTTAATTTATTTTCCATAAAGGAGATTGCTAACTTTTCGTCGTTGTGTGCAAATTATTATGCAAACGGCTCGTTAAAGTATTTGCAATGTGTGTGTATGTATGCGTGAGTGTATTTATAAGGCGAGGATCCGGGTCGGAAAACTGATTATGCGAAACTTTGAAAACGAAATTCTAATTAAGGTATAACCTCATGTTCGAGCGCGTGGGAAAATTTTCAGCAACTTTTTTACAAGGTAAAAAACATTGTAAAAAAATGCCTAACTTTTTTTACAAAGCTTTGTTTAAAACAGGCAACACGTTTCGCGTATATAGGTAAAGAAAAAACATAGTACACGACTACGACAAAAGTGTGGTCCCAAAAAACTGGACCATCACCACCAACGGGTAGTTTCGAAAATTTTCCTCATCAGAGGGCTCAGAGCGAAACGAGCCAATGTTGTATAGTACTTGGTCGTTGGACGAGAGAGCAAAAGAGAAAAGGAGAGAGAGAGAGAGAGAGATAGATAGAGGCTCTGTACGAGATAGGAAGTTCTCTGATTGGTGGTTGTGTCTAGTAGGAGCCTGTGTGTTTGCTCGCTTCGCGAGACACACACATATACATACACAGAGCGAGTAGCACAAAGTGTCACACTACACGTTGCAACGACAGTAGGTATATATACACAAGAACGAGCGAACGCGCGCTAGCTGCATCTAGCCGAGTGTATGATATAATATAATATGTAAACCATGCACACCTATACATACATATATATACAACGATGCAATGAGAAAGAGAGAGTAAGAGAAGAGAGGTTTTGAATGAAATTCAATGGGGGGGGGGGGGGGGGGCGCGATCGAGCGGAAAAAAA
>JAWWEQ010050219.1:0-11987 GCA_035583055.1 Torymus tubicola
CGCATACTTTTCGGTCACTCGCCTCGTTGCGGTGTTATGTGTACAAAAATGCAGCGTCGTTGGAATTCGTACTCGCCTCATTTCCCGTTCAGAAAAATCACTGATAGCGAAATTTAAAGAATACGTCTCCTGACGTAACACATACTACATATTTCAATATCACCGCACGCACTGCTTTTCGCAAAGACAAGATCCAAAACCTTTCTCTTATTTGGCACATCACCGTTTGCACTCCCGCGTGAAACATATCTCCATGAATTTCTTTAATTAACAATCGCATTATGCTTATAATCTAATAAAATTGGGTACAAAAAAGAGAATTTATCTGTGCGCCCGATAATTCTTGTTTTAAAAGGCAGCAATCCGTCTGGATGTACACAAGTTTATAACGACGCTAATTTCGGATCGCGCTCAGACGAAAACATTTCTTTTTGTAAATATTTTAGGTACCTTAACGATGCGTTACACACTTCCGAATAACTCAGTCCTTTTTTATTATCGACTTGGTTCTTTAGTTTGAAATTCTTAAATTTTCACATAATAGCTAAAAATCGTATCAGTTTGTGGTAAGATGAAAATCTTTTCGAGATATCACTTTCTAACTCTTCATCTTTATTAATCATACTGACTTGCGATAATTTTCCGCGCTCACTGTTTACTTTGCTTTCGTTCAACGCACCACTCAAACACGGCCAATAACCTGCGCGCTGATAAAGCCAGTCCTGCCCTTACCACCACCGCGACTCTAATAGTTGCCAGGTTGTTGAAATTACCGGATACGTATCTCCCTTTTCCTTTCTCCGTAAGTTTTCTTATCCAGCATATCCGATTTTGCACAAACACACTCCATTATACATCGCGATCAATCCATACCAAAACAGTAGTCGAATCTGACCAGTAAAAAACGGAAATTTCATCATACTCTAAAGCTTTAATAATCCCATGCGATTGTCTGCTACCTATCGACGCGGCTGAAAGTTCGAGACGCGGTTTAGTAATTTTTTCAGGGGCAACTCGCGCTTTCGCCGCTAGAAATTTCAGTTCGAATCTCTCGTAATTCTCGAAGCGCAGGAAAGTGACTGCAGCATACGCCAGCTTGCTAGCGTCACAAAAGTTATGCAATGAATCCCCTCTTTTCCAAATTTTCTAGGTATGTCAATTGCATTAAGATAATGCAGCTGCGCATACCAATGCTCAAAATCGTTCCGCGTAAGCGAATCTACCGGATTATTCCAACCATTTTTCGTTTTCCAGAGTAGTTTCAAGAAAAGCTTAGACAATAACGGAACAGGTGCCGTAAAGCTAACAGGATCGAATACCCTGTGAGCAGCGGCCATAATAATACGTTTCGTTATTACCGTGTCATTTTGGCTTTCAAAAATCGATGGATTGATCGAGATCGTATCGCTTTCTTTATTGTACAGAAGTCCTAATACTAGTGTCGTATTTTTCTCACTCACATCGTGAGTATACTCCCGCCCTCGGAGATCAAAACCGCCCGAGTTCATTATATCTTTCGCTTGCGACATGAATGAATTTAGTTTTCCCAATGAATCCACACTAGTTATACAGTTGTCAACATAAAAAGACCGTTTCAACTTTTCAATCGTATCTTTTAACCAAATCTTAATTCTTTCATCAGATACGACCTCCCACACGTTTTCAAAGTGAAATTCTAAAACCGCTCCGAGTAAAAATGGGCTACAAGTGAGACCGAATACGATTCGTTTATGGCTGAAAGATTCCAGCTTACCGTCGACGTGTCACAAAAAACGTAAAAAGACACGATCCTTTGAATTGTAAATTTACTGATTAACGCTTATTATCATTGCAAGAGGCCGTTTCTAAAAAATGTGCTTGTACGGACTTTTCCTTTAAATCTCGATCACGTTTTACCTCCGCGCTCTCGATTCCATGTACATCTAAGCTCCTTAGAACGGAGATCTTTGCTTCCGACACAAAAATAGACAAAGCTGTAGTCACCTTGTCATCGCGTTCCGCGCAGATTTTTCCCATGACGGTTCAGCCTAACAGAGTTTCCACTGCCGTGAGTCCGTTTGACATCCGCACCTATAAGTAAGTCAATAGAGTCTGACTCGCTTGCAACGACATCGGTAAGAGAAAGTTTTTCGTCTTTTAACTCGCTAAACCATGACGCCTTTTTAACAATCAGAATTTCGTTACAAATTGTTTTCTGATCCATTACTTGGAAATTGCACGTGTAGTCACCTTTAATACTTCTCATTCGTGCTAAGTAAACATTATGTGTCTGACTTTGCGTACTAACGCCACCAAATAGTGCGTGTGTGACTTCGTTTTTTCCCACCGCTTTATAATCCAAAAACTTTGCTACGCCCGCTTGTATATACGATCGCTGAGAACCAGAATTTATTACTGCACGCACGGATATTTCACGCGAATCCGAGAACATAACAACGCGCAGAGTTTGTAAATAAACGTTCTGTAAATTACAAAAACTCGCGAGATTTTTCTCAGAAATTTTTCCCCCGCCCGTATTAGTTTTATCCGTCTTACTCGCCGGTAACTCGTACGATCCAACAGCGGACATACAAGGAGCACGTGTCACTTTTCACATCGAGAACGGTTTACTCTACCCCGACAAAATTTCGACCGATGCCCGCGTTTCAAACACCTATAGCAACAATTATTACTTTTGATAACACCAACACAAAAAAAGTGGTCTGTTCTGGAAATCAGACCTATGTATTCTTATGTATTAAAACCGTGAAAATCGCGGAAAATCGTGAAAATTCAGACCTAAAAATATAGGTTATGAGCAATAAGTGTACTATACATGGTTTTTGTGTATTTTGACGCGTTGAATCCAAATCCAGGGTTTATTTTAATCCCCTACGCTCTTTAATCTTTGAAAAAATGGAAAACCGTGAACAATCGAGAAAAACTACGGAAAATCATGAAAATTTGCATTTAATAGCATAACTTCATTCCAATACATTTCTTTGTGAGTGTCTCATGTATGAGTTATGTGAATTTTAGGCGTCTAAACTGAGATCTGTGAGTATTTGATTTTTATATTCTCACAACTTTGAAAAAATGTCAAAAAATCTTGTAAAATCACTTAAAAATAACATTATATGGTGATAAAGGAAAATAAAAATAAATCGTGTCATTGATGAAATTCTTTCTCTTTTCTAAATACGATTTTTGTTTTTTTTTCTTTTTCTTTTCTTTTTCTTATATTTACTACGTCAACTCTGTTTGCTCTACTCCTTTTTTCTCTTGTAACGATCTCTTTTTTCTTGAAATGATCTGTGCAAGGGATTCCTTTTTTCTTTTTGCTCTTACTCACAGTGTCTCTTTTAAGCATCCAACAAAAGTCTGCCATCATGTTAACGTTCCATTTTCGTTGGTAACGATTCTGCATTACACTTATATCTTGACGAAATTGTTCTCCTTGTACTTCACTGAAGTCTCCAAGATTAGAAGGGAAGTAGTTAAGATGAGAATGTAAGAAATGCATTTTATAGCTCATCAAGCAACCCAAATTTTTTAAATTTTTCAACATTTCTTCTACAAGTTCCTTATAGTTCTCACTCTTTTTATTTCCTAACATGTTCTCACATACAGATTTGAAACTTTGCCATGCAGCTTTCTCATTGACAGTCATTTTTGTCATGAAATTTTTGTCTTCAAATAGAGCACGAATTTGAGGACCATCAAAAATACCTTCTTTTAATTTAGCGTCACTTATTGCGGGAAACTTTCTCCTAAATACTCGAAACAATCGCCATTTAGTAGTTTCATCCTCGACTACTATTTTTTCAGGCTTTTTCACTGAAGAAACGTCTGCATATACAATTCTAGATTTAGTAGTCGAGGATGAAACTACTAAATTTAGAATTGTGTATACAGATGTTTCTTAAGTTAAAAAGCCTGAAAAAATAGTAGTCGAGGATGAAACTGGGACATCCGAATGCATGAATGTAGACAATTCAGGGGTAGCAGCGGAAATGGAAGTTGAGGAATTCTTTGAGGAAGAAACTTCCGAGAGTGAAGGAAGCTCTGAAGATTAATACTTGTCAGACGGAGAAATAAAAGTTCCTCAAACTTTCAATTAAAAGGAGTTGAGTGATATTATTCGAGATCTAGGACTGCCTAAAGATGAAACCGAATATCTAGCCTCGGTACTCAAAAAGAAAGTCATGTTGGCACAAAGAACAACAGTTTCTTTCTACCGAGATAGAGAAAAAGGATTTCGAAAATATTGCACAAACGATACAGAAAACTCTTTAGTATTCTATACAGATGTGAAGGGGTTTGTCTGGTTCCCAGAACAGATGACTTTTTTTGTGTGCCGGTGTAATTTCTTGGCGAGATGCATATGAAAATCTTTTTGCTTTTTCGCACGCAGTATTCTTGTGATCTCCTACGCAAAAAATACATTGGACGGGTTTACCTTCGCTTGAAAATAAATCGTTCGCAGACGCTACCTCGTTAGTCGATACGGTGTGTTCTTTGGTGTCCTTGACCTTTTCGCGACGCTCTACTTTTCCCTGGCCTGGGAAGCCTTTGACCACCATGTCGTACCGGCCCGACTAGAAATCATTTACGGCGGCTGAACTTGATAATTAGGGCCGGATACGAGTAAACTTCAGACGCCGGACTTGGCATGTAATGCGGAGAACGTCAGGCCCGGACTTACCTTGCCTGAAGCACAATAGCTTTTAATACTCCGGGAATACGGCCAAACGACGACCGGATCAGGTACCTAGTAAAAACCCTGAAGTGTAAGAGACTTATAATAATAACAAGATATACTCATGTGGAAGTTTTCTAACGGTAATAATATTCAATCATAAGTACAAAAACAGTTAACAGTAACTAATTTTAAGTGAGTTAAGTAACTTTAAAGTAATATCCAGAATTCCAAAATATTTGTACAATCTTGATGTCGTAGAATACATTATTACTTGTACTTTGATTTTGATTTGTATTTCAGCTTAGTAGACTAAAAAATGAGTTCCCAATCTAGGGATATAGATTAAGAGTTCGCAAGCAGTTGATTGGAAAGGTCACCGATCCAAACGGACCAAAAATGATGAGAAGTCATAATTATAAATTATTAGTTATTATAATTATTAAAATAATTAAGTTAAACTACAAATTACATTTTTGTAAATAATTTTTATAAAGGACGTTTTATAATTTTCAAATAAATATAATTTAATTTAAATATTAAATTTCTTGAAATTATGTGTCTTTTTATTATTAAAAATAATTAATTATTATGATTTCTAATAATTAAATTATTGCATACGCACTTTCAATATCAGGGCCATTTCCGGCCGGGATTTAAACAAAGTTCCTTCATGAAATCGTACTTCAGGCGTTACAAGTCGGGGCCGGATTTAACCCGTCATTTAACCAGAAAATCAAATATAAAGTCCCTAATCCGGCATAATCCGAGTGCGTGTCAGGGCCAGATGCAGAACTTCAGGCGCCGAGTCCGGGCCTGACTTACGACGTAAATGAATTTCTAGTCGGGGCTCCTCGTTTTCAGCCTTTCTTGCTGCTCCTGCCGTATTTTTGGTATTCGCCGTATTATCTGTTTCGCGCGCGTGATTGCTACGCTGCCATGCCCGAAGCATCTCCTCGGGCAGCGACGACTCGACCAAGGGGTACAGCATGGTCGCACAATTATCCGTGGTCACTCCGAGCGACTCAAGCGCGTATACTTTGTCATATAGACTTGAAACACTCATTTTTCTTCCTTTGTTCGTAGCGTTCTGCAATACCAACACAAGTAACTCACGCGTATAATATTCTATCAGTAAATCATCGAGTACAAATCGATTTTTTAAACTAGCAAACGCCTCACTGTAATTTTCACCCGTGGTTGGATAACTTTCCACAATGCTTGCGACTTTCGAATCTTTCTCCATTACTTGTTTGAGGTATGCGAGATTATCTTCTTTCGAAATGCCTGCATATACGTGGATTTTCTTGAAGTGTGACCAGAACTGCAACCACTTGCTTATGCTTCCGTCAAGTTTCGGGATTTCCAGGAATGGACGCTTGAACGGTTTTTCGGAGGCACGAGGCCCCACAGGCACATTGCTTTGTGCGTTTCGCACATTTGGATTTCCTTCCAGAGACGCTATCTTTTCTTGTGCTCTAAAAAAGTTTATTTTGTACTCATCTTGGGCTTCTGTTTCTGTTTGAATCATTTCATCGGTGATATCCTCCACAATCATTTCTCCATAAAACTATTGAGACTCTTTGTGAATAAAGAACGTTGCACTTTACGCGTCTTCTTTGCGGTTTCTAACTCCTTCGCCGTACTCGCCATTTTGAATTACGTATAAGCGCACTTTTCACTGTCAGCGCAATTCGCTCGCGAGAAAATCCACTCCCGTCCTGTCAAAATGTCACGGTCGCCAAAATGTCTGTAATCAAGAATCAGAATACGGAACGGGAAGTGGGTTACTCCAAAAAACAAGTCGCCCTTAATGTTCAAATATTAGAGGCCTTTTATTGTTTTTACATATACAGATACGTGCGCCTCGTGGCACGTCTCTCTCAGGTCTGCTCTGGAGCGCTCCAACGTACGCTGCTCTAAACATCTACTCACAGAGGTTGCATCGCGTGCCTTCTTTACAAATACCACTAATATACACACATACATTTTAATACTGGGGCATCATGGATTTCGTTGTTGACATCCAAGGTTTTTGTGACATTAACAGAAACTTTTTGTCAAAGTAATTGGCAGTGATTGCCTTGCAAGATCACATACTCGACCACTGGATAGTGACACCACCTCGTAATTTTTTGCAACTGCTACCAGATATAAAGACGACAAATAACTATTGCACAGTACACTTACACGGAATTCAGTGGTTCGAAGGTGGTGTTTCTTTGCAACGCTTGCATCAGCATCTCTATAAAATTGTCAAGAAGGCTATAAATACTTACGTACGTGGGGACCAAAACGACTATATCTTGAGGGTATGCTTGGAAGATGTGTTAGAAACCACAAAGAATGGAGGGCACCATCGTTTAGTAAATTACAATCACAATTTCCAAATTTCTTAGTTTGTACAAGTCATATAGAAAAACATATAGAAAATAAGAAAGACTTTCGCGCACTTTTCAAAGCAAACCTACTATGAAAATGGTTGTACAGTATACTTCCAGAAGATTGGCAAGAAACAAATGAAATTATACAAAGTGAAAGATTTTTGGTAGCTGTTCGTAATTATAGTGGTGAACAAACAAAGATAAATCTTCAGTTCGATGAAGAGGATGGTGTAGATGTGGCAGACAGATGCAGCCACTCTGATGACGGCAACGACGACGACGATATCAGCATAGCATTCACTGAAGACGCGTCTAGGGAAAGGTTTTTTACTACAAATTAAAGATCAATACAAGAACTATAATGCGCGCGATATGTGCGCTAAGAGCAAATACGCTAGGTGTTTACGCCGCTGACCACATTCCAAAAAATTTAAGTAAACCCGCAGCTATTGTAGTTAATCTAGATACAGCAAATAAATCTGGATCACATTGGATTGCCATTTACATAGATAAAAATGGATGCGGAATATATTTCGACAGCTATGGAATTGTACCCATCTCACCATACCATCTCGATTGTCTACGAAGAAACTGCCTGCGCTTTCATCAAATATGTAACGCTAAATTATGAACAAATATGTGATACACCAAGATTATGTACGAGACCCTCCGCGCGTTCCAAAATTCAAATACTGCGCGCTTGGCAACTTTGAATTTCGCGCCAAAGCCGCACGCGGTATAGCTTAGTTCACGCGCCGCCGTTAGACGGCGCAGCGCCGCGACTCCCGCAACCAATTCGGCCGGCTCGAGGGGATATAGGCCCGTGTGTTCGGCCTCCCCACCGACCTTGATTCTCACTCGACATCTGATACATACAAGATGGTCTCGGCAACTATCAATTGCTAAGTTAACGAGTGAAATAAAGGACATCTTTTTGAAATCGTAAATAAGTGTTGAACTTTTTTTTACTATAGGATCCATCCCCAGGTCCATCCTTTACCCGACTATCCTTCCCACCTCCTCTCCACATTAATCGTATCGGATGCGTTCCGCTGAAGAGTTGGAGGCCGAACTGGAAATAGTTCACTCCCTCCTCACCGAAGCCAATCGATGGTTAACTCTTGAACGTCGCCGCCCTCCTCCACTCCAGGAGACAGGAGTTCAAGTTGACATCCGAGTGACCACCAAGGATGCCGCTAGCCAAACGGAGTTCAGCATAGCTGTTGGTGGATACAGTGAGACTCCTCCGACCGTCGATTCCTCCACCACCTTCATTCGACGGCTGCCGGCTCCTCGGGCCGGAAGAGCGATCTCCACCACCTATAGCTTCCTAGAAGCCGATCCGCCAGCTCCAGCAGAGCGCCGACCGCCACTGCAGATTGTCGTACGCCTCATTCAACAGAAGCAATCAGGACAGCCTAAGGCTAACACGGCCATACGTTTCTGTTCTCCAACCAAGCGGAAACCCACCGCTCCGCAACGGTCAGGGAAGCGGCGTGTCACTTCAGTGAAGGTGATAAAACCTTCCCAAAGTAACAGCTCGAGCACCCCCGCTCTCGACCTCTCGGCCAAGCCATAACGGTTCTCATGCCGCTACAATTTTTCTGTGGGTTGGCCCTAGCGGGGCTAACCCCAATAAAGTTTCCAAAAACAAGGAGGTTTAATCTCGCCCCTCCCTCTAAAGAGCGGGACCACCCTTCGAGGTGGACCCCTCTAGCTCTTCGTGAGCCAAGCCAGGCGGGCTTTCTCCCGCCTAGACTCCTCTCGAGTCGACGTGGAGGGGTCCGAACAGTGTCCGCCCTCCACGCAACAGGAAGTGCGTGAGCTATTGCTCCGCCGATCAACGATTGGCGTCGAGCTATTGCTCCGCCAAACCCTCCCCAGCGCTCCGTGAGCAGTCAGCTCGCCCTTCAATAATCTGCGTAGAGCTATTACTCCGCCGATCCACCCTCTCCAAACTCGTCTAACATCGGTTGGCATCAAGCTATTGCTCCGCCGACCCCTCACCAGCGCTCCGCGAGCAGTCAGCTCGCCCTTCAACAATCTGCGTAGAGCTATCGTTCCGCCGATTCATCCTCTCCAAGCTCGTCTAACAACGGTTGGCGTCGAGCTATTGCTCCGCCAACCACTAACAGCTCGCCTCTATACAGCGAGCCGGAGAGCCACGTTCCTGCTCTTAACCTCACCTCTACGCTTCGAGCGTCCCTTAGTGCTAGGCACACGTTGCCGACGCTTCGTTTTCGGCCCTCTAACGTTAGTCGCTCTAACCTAAGTGACGCGCTTGCATCATATGTATACTTTCTTATATTATTAATATAATAAAAGAATTACTTTAATGTTGGACTTTTTTTCATTCATATCCTGCCTTACCGAATTCCTTCTTTTTTTGCTTCTTCGATAAAATACTAAGAAAAAAAATAAAAATTATTTCGCATACCCGCCTATCTTATCGAGTGCGATGTTGTTGAAAACGATATACCTAGGTAGAATAACATTAACGTATTTTTTTATTACCAAGAAAGAAGATAAAATTATATCGACGGCGGAAGTTATTCTTTTGCAACGGACTTTTCTGCGATATAAATTAGCATCATTATATTAATCTGTAACTATTTTTACAACAACCCCCCCCCCCCCCAAATACATCTTTCTGATTGATTGGAGATTGTGACATAATGAATGAAAAATAGGGGCTTTTGCTGCTCTCGGATTGGTCAAAGATAGTGACGTCACGAATTAAGCGGCTAATGAGACAATGAAATAGAGTGGGGACAAATGTACAAATGTCGAAGAATCGCCCAGTAGGTAGTCACATGCATTTAGTCCATTCGAGTGCTCGTTCTCGTGAAAGTATTTTTTAGTACGTCTGTAAACCTCTGAGTTTTTTTATTTCGAAAAAATGGAGACAGACGAATCATCAGCCATGGCACCTACACCAGCAGGAATAACACCACGTATTAATAAAAGTGTGTCTGCCGATTTGGCGAATCTGATGTTGTCAACTACGTACGTTCTCAATAAATCCAACTCGAAAAGAATCTTAGTCGGCTTGGAATACCATGGTGGCTCTTATCGACCTGTCGTTAAACTCTGCAGTACAGGATCACCTGCAAAATATGTAAAACTCGATAAATACAGTTGGGAACTGATAACTAACCAAATGGAGACAATGAACGCATATCTGAAAGACGCCTTCACATTCTCCAATAACTTCGGTAAGCCTACAAAGATATACCTTCCAAATCATGACATTAATTTTACACTGGCTTGCGGTATGAGGGCTATCGTTATTGACGAGCAACCTAACGTACCAGCAAAGAAACTCAACAGAGGAAACAAACCAGAAGCGCAAACTTTGATGGGAAAGACCAGTTCTCTGATTCTGCATCTTCACAGTTAGAAACGCCATACAAAAAAAGAAAATACAAAAGCCAGCCAGGTATTGTCATGCAATATACTACATTGAAGGGCATGCATTGACATGTGGCTTAAACAATTAGAAGAAAATGTTGGTTTCATTAATCGCAGTATCGGTAGTATACTTGAATTTTTGAAACTTGAATTAAATAGGAAAGGTACAAGAAAAGCGAAAAATATTTTAAAAGATACTGCGGCGTTTAAACAATATTATACTTTACATAAAATGGACATTAGTAACAGAGCAAAGATACCTATGGAATTGCAAATATAAATAAAGAATTATACGATATATTTCTCATAAAAATTTGTACGTTTGGTTTATCAAACTTAGCGATAGACTTGTACGATTATATGTTCAAAATGTAATTTTTTTATATAAAAATTTTATAATATATATAATTTTAAAAGAACCATCGTTTTTATTTTTCTTACCATTCCAACATCCTTTTTAAAATCCTGATATGTAGACTTAGCTAAGTTTTTTTCTTCTAACTTAAAATGTAGCTTATAAAATATATATAAAAGAAGCTCAGAACCCAAAAGATTTATTCTTCAGTTGGTCACCGAGCAAGCACTATGGCCCCTCCAGAAAGCAAGACTTCTGCAAAAAACTCAATCTCCAAAGACGAAGAGAAGCCACTTATAGACCCCCCTTCAAAAACATGATCATATGGGAGTTTTTCTACTAAAACCTTCACGTGTCCCAAAAAGGAGAGTTATAAAAAATTATATTAATTTTGTTTTAATTTTTTGAAAATATAAAAAAAGGTCCTTTTCAGGACCACAATATTAATATTTTACGTAAAAACTTACATAAATCTTTCATTATCTCTTTTTAAAAATAACAGCAATTGATGACTTGGTGCTGCCCCCACCATACCACCTAATATACTAGCTGTACGCTAACTTTTTTAAAACAATAAACAAAACATCGATTATGATAATTTTAATTGTTGTTTATACAATTAAGATAACTTAATAATGTTTTTCGTTTTTATTTGTTTTGTAACGACAGCTCCGCCCTCTGCTGGGTGCTCACGAGTGTAACCAGGATTCGTGGATAGGGACTTCGAGGATTAGGAGGCTTAACTCGGATTATAATTTAGAAACAACTCTCGAATTTTTCAAAAAATAAAATTCCTCACCGTGTTTAAATTTTTGTAGGTACTATTACTATGCATTATATGCTATACTAGCTTCGCCCTATACCTTCCCTTTTATTGTAAATTTTGTAAATTTAATGTTATTTTTTAAAAATAATTGTAATACAATAGAAAATTAAATGTTAGTGCCTTTTTTACAGGCAAAACGCTCTACCTGTACATTGTTTAAAAAAAAGAACTAAATTTTGTAGTAGTCATACTTTTACTTTGAATTACTTAAGTTTTCAGAGCAATATCAATTAGAAATATTCGACTAATATATTATTTATTTAAATAATAATATTAAATAATAAGAATAGATACATTAATTAAAGTGATTAAAATAAATCAATTTAAATTTTC
>JAWWEQ010050220.1:0-11979 GCA_035583055.1 Torymus tubicola
TTTATTAATAATTTAAATTTGTTTGTTGCAGATGATTTTACTGGGAAAAATTTAAAGGTGTCCTCCCCCCTTAACACATAGAATATTTTTAGCGAAATCATCTGTACTATTTAACTTAAACCAAGCAGTTAATGTTGTTGGCCAATTATTAAGATATTTAGATTTATGATTTTCTTCAAAAATTATGTTTTGCTGATTTTCTAGATGAATTGCTAAACGTCTAACAATATGACTACACCCACATAAAGGATATTCTTGTAAACGCCATGAAGCTTCCATCGAGGTCAAATATCTACCAGCTACATATTGTGTAATTTCATCATAAACGTCGTTATTTTGATTTTTATTAACTTTATCAACTTTATCAAATTTACAAAAAGCTCTATCACTACCTTTTTATGTATGTAATCAAAGATGTACTTGATACTTTAAATATAAACGCAATATTCAACATTTATATGACACTTATATTTTTGTAATAATAATCTATTGTAAGGAACAACAATCAAATTATTGACCGGGAATAATTTTTTGGTGGTTTTAATTCTATATGTATCACCATCTAATGTATTATTACTACGTTTATATAATGGATACCCATTTTTCTTAAATGCCGTTGATTCTTGAAAAGGTTTAAGAAAATTTTTAGTACAAAAATTTTTATTTTCATTTATACAAGGAGATTTTTTAGTATGTGGTCTCGTGCAAAATATATTTTATAACTAATTTAAATCAATTAACTTCTGGGGTCATTAACTTATTATCAGGATGCAATATTATAACAAACTGTTTATATTTAGATATATTTAATATATTATAATACATAATTATTGATAAAAAGTTTTATATTACATAATACCGAAGATGATTAAAATCATTCAGTGTAGCTACTCCAAAAACAACAATACAATTCAGAATTTTAAACATTTAAAACTAAAAATTATTAGTACAACAATAACTGTCATATGTGTTATAGTTGAGGGGTTGGCGAGCGGAGCGAGCAGGCGGACCCCCAGTATATGTATATATATACCCATAGGATCTTGTTGATTAACCAATCACAATGAGGTATGAAGAAAACCGCTGGTCGAGAAGAGAAAAGAAAGAAAAAAATGAGAAGAAAGCAGCCCTCGGAATATTTTAACTAGATCTACATCAAAACGATATAATATTTTTAATTGAAATTTTTTATACATATACATAGTATATCAAAAGAGCTATCTATTGATGTATTTAAAGTATAATATAAATGCAAAGTCGCAAAAAAAAGTGAAATTCTCGCACACCCACTTCGATGTATATGTAGCGCGGTCGTCCCTCAGGCTTCTTGTATATTGGACAGTTACCTGCCTTCGGAGCGCTCCCGCGCTCTTTGATATAAAATAATAGAAAATAGAAATAGGAAATAACAATGAAAGTTTTAACAAGTGTGTATGGAGTATGGCGCGTAAATTTAGGTAAGATTTTTTCATGATTTTTGCTTAAAAAACACTTTAAACGCGTTTTTTTATAACAACTTTTTTTAGAATGGGAGACACGATTTCTGTAAAACGAGTATACCGATTCTTATAAAAATTTATCTTTCTTTTTTGTTCTTGTGACTGCCATTTTGTTATTTATTGATGAAAATCAATATCCGTAGTTCATCTGGTAGCTACTGTCATACTGAAACTAAAACACTTCGATTTTTTTATTTCAGATGAGCCGTTGTTGAAATATTATGCCTCCCGTCTACCTACCTCAAAATCATGGCCTTATGTACAGCTACAGTTTTTGTACATAAAAACTAAAAAGAAACTAATAAAAAAAATTTTTTTCCTGATACTTTTAATCTTTATTTATCAAACCTATCACTTTTTACATGAATATATTGCATATTACTCTTTGAAAAAATTCGCAAAAATGGGCTTTTTTTGAGCGTTCAAAGTGAGTTGTACCCTTAATTGCAATATAATAATAAAATTAATCTTGGTTATGTACGGTTTCTTGTATAAGTCTTTCAATAGCCCCAATGTATTCTATAGTCCCAATGTATTCAATAATTCTTTTGAAGTTCCATAACTGTTAAGTCAAGGAATTTAAGGAAAGGGAATAATAAGTATCTTATTAGAAAATTTGTAATATTTGTATTGATTATTTTATTTTATTTACCGTATTACAATGTATCCTACAGATGCGCTGCGAATTCTTGTATGGCCTTTGTAGTTCCTTGGAGTATAATTCTTCTTATCACAGTTTTTCTTATATTTTTGTTATTACCCTCGTTTTTCGACAGGGGCCGACGGAGTTCTCGGTGTAATTTTCCTGAGCGACTTACGCGGGCGGTCCACTTCGCCTCATTTATACAATAATTATTTGGGTTAAAGATGATCGAGATAATCTTATTTTGAAATTTTAAATGGTAGCATTTAAATGGTGTTTGCGAATTATAATTGCTGCGAGTGAATAAAATGAATTCAAAGAAGAAGTTGTGTCATGTTGCGCGACGATACACTTCATCACGGTGTCGTGTGGACGAAACGTCATGTCGTAGAAATTAGCACCCGCATTATTTTTTATTCAAAAAATTACTGATGGGTGAATTAAAAAATACGTCACGGACGTAAGACCTCCCCCCTTAGACTGTTGAATGTCATAGAGATTCAACAAATAAAAAAAAATTTTTTAGCATCAGTACTTTTTTGTTACGAAGTACGTTATGTATATATACACTTTTGTATCGCGTTTAATTTTAAATGGCAATTTATGAAAGATTATACTAATACTTATGAATAATATATATAAATAATAATCATCTGGACCTATGTAGAAACGTTCTTTTTCTTTTGTTTTCTGTCAAAACTCATTTTTCCAAAATTATGGATTAATATTACAATAATTTAATCTTAATTAACCGTTATAAAATGAATACATAATAATTACTTGTTAAGTATAAAAAGTTGGAACAATTGCAATTTCATATTCTATTATTTTTAAATTAAAATTAGTATCGTACAATTTTATTTCCTAAATATATTAATTTTTAAAATTAGCGTAGTAATATTTGACTTTTGTTTTCTTGTATTTTCATAAAACAAAGTTATTGTTCAACTAAGTTTAAATATGTATATTAAATAATATTGAAGTAAAAATAAAAGTTAAAGAAAAAGTACATAGGGAATGATTCAAGTGATCATTCACTTCCTTCCCCCCTTAAGATATTTCATCTGTTACTGTAGCTTAACATTTGTGGGCGTTCATTGTTATTTAATTTTGTTTGTTTTGGTTTAATTTATTTTTTTTCTTTTTGTAAGTTGGAATGCAAATAATTGTAATTTTTTTTTAGTGAGGGATCGGTGTTTTAGTATTTGATGCGTTATGTGATGATTTAGGAAGGGGAGGTAATTGTCTAAGGTTTACTGGTTTGAGTATTTTTAATTCTTGTAGCTCGTATTCCTCTTGTTTTTGTGCAGTATTTGTGCAGTAACCGGTAACGGCGGTGTAGAGTTCGGCAATACTATGGTTGGCGATTGTACTGGGGCTTGTGCATTTTTTGCCACGGTTGCTATGGCTTCCAGTATCTGTTGAAGTGGCTGCTGAAATGATTGTTGGGAATTTTGCTGGACGGAATATTGGGGTGGTGATTGAGGCGTTTGTTGACCCGTATGTTGAGAGAATGATGGCAAGGTTTCTTGTGTTGGATTTTGAGTTAAGTGAAGCGGTGGCTGGGTAGATAGTGTTGTGGAGCCCGAGCAAATAGCACTCCGACGGGCACTTTGTTTGCATTCGAAATCTACAGCAATCCTCGCTCAACGAATGGGGTCGTTAGCTTCGTACTTGGGAGTCGAATCGATGAGATAAGCTTAATAAAAACTGCTGCAAGGCATCGCGCTCTGCTATTCGTTTAAGCAGACTGCGATCTACGAATTCTAGATCGGGTGCGGAATTGTAAATTGTGCACAGACGATTATGTAGTTTTTGAACTCGCGATCCGAAATCACCTTTATTTGAGCAATTATCTCATCGGCAATGCCTCTGTTGCTGTATGGCATAGTCAGTTCTGATAGTAGCTGTTCAACGGAGCTGTAACTTGATAAGCGTGCTACGTAGCCTTCAGCTGCGCGTCCGGTCAGGTTTTCAGCCAGAGCAAAAATAATGTAACTCTCGTATTCGGAGGGGAAGTTCGTAACTACACGCCTTACCGCGACGCAGAATAGGTTTAAATTATCGGGATTCCCATCGAACCATGGTATTAGTCGTATTGCCTGTGGGAAGGTTAGTGCGGGTGTATTTCCTCGAGTTATAAGTCGAGTGCCGTCAATTGGGAGGTTCAGGATCGTATAGGGACGATTACCAGTTGTGTTAATGTGCGACTGTAGTACCTCGGGAGCGTGGTGTCGTGAGTGATTTTGTAACGATGTAAGTACGTCTGCATTGTTGATCACTGTGTTATAATCACTGTGCGGTAATTTTTATGCAAACCCATTTTGAAAATCCGTTTGTTGATTAAGAAAATTTTGACGATTCTCTTTATTTTATTTGATGCTCGTTTGTGATATACAAGATCTATCCACGGTGTTGTTATTGGCGCGGTTTGTGCGGTATTGCTTGCTGATACGAATGTGTTTGCGAGTGTCTTATTCAGGGGCTGTACGAGCGGGTTTCGGTGTGCTGTAGTTGTGTTTGTGCGAGAATCGTGTGACATTGAGCACGTAGTAACCAGTGAATTAGCAGCTAAGGTACTTTTGTGACGGTAAAATTTTTTGACATATTCGCGGTATTCGGTAGCGTAGGAATCATTGCCGAATTCGCTATAGTAAGTGAAGCCATAGACGCTCTTACCGATGTTTGCAAATTGTTTGCGAAAGATGTGTGTAAGTCTATGGACGCAGAATCGTTCACCGTCGGCAGATATTCGTCGTTCGCTGGATCTAACAAATTTGAATTGGACGTGGGCTGGCACGTATTAACCATATGTGCGGCTACCTGGAGTTGGCTTTCATTATCCGAATTCAAACCATCGACTATTTCGAGGAGGTTCAACACGCTTTTATGCCGGAGGTTCCCTATGCCCGAGGGAGAGTGTCAACGCGACGACGTTAACGACTGAGAATGTAATTTCTGAGATTTCTCGCGACCAAAAAGACTCGAAAATGACATTGTAAGAGTAGTTGCTCTGCTATCATAAATTCTGACACCCGTAATAAAATGCTCTCTAACAGATGTATTTAGGCGAAAAAGTAAGAACTTACAGAATGATGATGAGTTACATTGCTGTGTTGAGCTGCATTGTAGTTTATCTGCTCGGCTTGCTGATGGTTCGGTTGGTGGTTGTTACACTTCAGGAGGTTCTGCCTCAATGTAGTTCTCTTTCGGAAAAGTATTTTCTCCCAGGATTCCCCCTAAATTGCGTAATTGGGAAAGGTTGCAGATCCTTCCCAGCTTGTGCTTTCCGAAGAATTGCCTTATATTTTTTTTGTATTATTCTTTTTTTTTGAAGATGATGTTTTCCTTGGAATTCTTAATTTTTATGAGTGAAGGATGATGATTCTGAGTGGCTACGCTAGAGTATGTTAAGCGAGCCGAGCTAACTGGTAAAACAAGTTTGTTCTTATGCTGTATAAACTTAACCACTACACTCGCACTGTATTTTGGAATTAGATTTCCAATAATTTATATTTCTATCGACGGTTCGTCACTTGTCAGAGTTATTGATTGTCAAAATCACTTTTTCTTTTACTCTAACACACAAGGGATGCTAGATTTTAATGTTACGTACGAATGTGTGTGGGTTGCCAGTCCGGCCGAGGCTGCCGTGCTGTTCGCACGGGCCGTCTCCAGCGAAAGATGCAAGCTGCAAGCTTGCACCTTTCGCGTGAGAACGGCTCACATCTGAGCTGCGCGCGGGTCGGGTATCGGACCTACCACGAAGGCGAACGTCGTGGCTCGTCCATGACAATATCGTTGGTTTGATCACTATTACTTCTCGTAATTCGTTGACCTTGTTTAATACAACTAGTAGATGTGTTATTGATGTGAACATTGCAGTAAATAAGTGTTTTGAACATCCGTATAATTTTTGTAACGTATAACCTCTTATTATGGTATCTACAATCATTTTTATAAATTGTAGTATAATTATTGTCATTATTATTTCTGAGCTTGTTGTTTCGAATTCTTCGTATTTTTTTATTAACATATTCTAAGTATTTTCGGCAATGTGCGTCAAAGTTTTTTCTGTTAAGAGGTTGCTCATAAAGTCATCTTTTACTGAGTTTGTATTATGTGTATATTTGGCTATTGTATTTATTATAGATTTTTTGTCCATTCGAAATAGCAGTCTTTTTCAAATTTTTCTAAATCTCCTTGTGTGTATATTCCAGTTGTTGCCAGTGAAATTTATAATTTTTGGTTTGAAAACAGTATTTTTTTTTACCTTTCTTGATGTCGGAGACTTATCCAATTATTGTCAATTTTGAAGTGTGGTGGAATTATTGCATCGCAATCAATTAACGCTTCTGTTCGGATTAGAATGTGTTTTTGGTGTGAGGAACCAAGTAGTGTTCCCCGTAATTACAGGAAGTTCTTCGTAACATTCTTTTATCCTATGAATTTTTACATTGACTGGGGTGCATTTTATTATGTGTATCGCTTCCTCTGTGAGTCTAGTAAGAATTCTAGGTTTCTGCATTACATTATAGGCAAATTCATCTGGTGCTTGAGATGCTAAGGATGGGGAATTTTGGATTTCTTTTATTTTTCTAACTCACTATATTTTAAATAGAGACTTTTAAATTGTGCTCGGAAATGCTTTTCTACATGAACAAATTTTGCATTAGTATATGCAAATAAATCTATGTTTATCAAGTCTCTTTGTTGGTGTACATCGTTATCAAGAAATATAATTCAGTTTTTTCATAAATAAATAATTTTGGGTGTTCTGTTTTTGTAATTATTTTATCGCAAAATTTTATGTTTTCTATCGCATTTAGGGAAAATGATATTTCGTTCTTATTGGTTGTATACATAATGTCTTTGTTTGGTGATAACGTTTTTTTTACAATTCCTTTATACAAAGTATCGTATTTATTATCAAAGCAATTCTCATGTTGAAAGTGTTTCCAAAATGTATATCCTGCTTCAGCATGTATACGATGTTCATCTGTAAATTTGCATACTGTACCAGAGTTTAAATGTATTTTATTATTATTTAATTTTCCTTTTGCATATTCATCGCTAAGAGAAATTCATATTATGGCCTGTACAAGAACGTTATTCCAATTTCCATAAGAGACGGCATATGTCGCTCCTGTGCATGTTCGTCCCTCTAATTTTGCCGCTAGATCGATTCCAATAGATTTTGCTTCATTTACCCTAAGGTCTGCTACGGTGTGTATATTGTCATATTTAAATATTCCAGAATTAATATTCATGAATTAATTTACATGTTCCGCTAATTGTAGTAACTCTGTTGTTGTATTTGTTATTTTAAAATCTTCTTCATGAAAATGACACTCTCCATTATCTACGAGAGAGTAGGTTGTCACTGTTGGATCGAACGAACCGCAATCAAATCCAATTATTGCTTGATTTTGTATAATTAGGGTATAAATTATGATTATTTTAAATAGTGTTTCTCCATTGCCTAAGACAGAAAAATGTGTTAATTTTTTTATTTGCAAAGGCTTAATTTATTTGCGTGAACTGTTTTTACCTTTCCTTTATAATTGATCTAGTGATACTATTATTTTCGTTTACTTTTATTATATCAAATGGACCTTGGTAGTGATCTTTTTCAAATTTCCCCGGTTTTGGTTCTTCGATTAGCCACACTTTATCATTTTTTGTAAACTGTATTGGATTTATACATTTATCGTAGTAGGCTTTTGACTTTTTTTGAGATTATTAAATTATTTTTTGATAATTCAGCTACTCCCCTCATATTTTGTGTTAATTGTTCTACGTATCCATTATATGTAGGTATCAACTCCGATTTTTTAATTTGTTCGCTAGATGGAACTCTAGCAGGGTAAGCAAAAACAAGTTCATATGGTGTGAGTTTATAGCTACTATGTACACTTGTGTTATAATGAAATTGTGCAAATTCTATAAGTTCGTCCCATTGATATTTTTTTATTGAAAATTTTTTTAAATATTCACATAATGGGTGATGTGCTCTCTCTAATGAACCGTTAGATTGTGGTGAAAATGCAGTTGTTTCAATTTTTTTAATTTAAATAGTTTTGCTATTTGTTTCATGAGCTTGTTTGTGAAATTAGCTTCTCTATCTGTTAAATACTATTTTTGGTGATCCAAAAATACATATACAATTTTTTATGAAAGCATCTGAAATTGATTCCGCGGTTTGATCTTTTAAACATGACAAAATTATAAATTTGGATAATCGATCCTATATTGATAGAATATATCGTCGGCTGAGGAGAATAAGCTGCTATCTCGCCGAAGCGTTCAAAAAGGTGCTATCTCGCCGAAGCGTTGGAAAAGGTGCTATCTCGTCGAGATTTCGAAAAGGTGCTATCTCGGAAGTATTTTTTTTTTCGAGAAAATTTAAGTTGGCACTGTTGCACAAACGTGTAAAGATATTTAATAAATTTTATAAATACTATATATAGATGGAAGTTGAATATATTTATAGTGACATATGTCTTATGTCACTCAAGAAACGCATTCAAATGTCAAGTATATACCTACATACACATGCGTGCAGACCATCGATGAGAAAGAATGGTCGACCTTTGGGATTTAAATTTTTATAAATTTCTGTAAAGGTGCCAACTTAAATTTTCTCGAAAAAAAAATACTTCCCAGATAGCACCTTTTCCAAATCTCGGCGAAATAACACCTTTTCCAACGCTTTGGCGAGATAGTACCTTTTTGAACGCTTCGTCGAGATAGCACCTTTTTCTGCGATTTGGCGAAATAGCACCTTATTCCCCTCAGCCGACGATATTTATTATTGTTTTTCGTAACGTTAAATGGACCTACAATATCCATAGGGATTTTATTTAACATTTTTGCTTATGTATCTGTGATAATCATAGGTTGTTTAGTCTTTTTTCGTTTGAGTTTATTTCTTTGGCAATCATCGCAATTCTTTATTCTATTTTGAATATCTGTTTTTAAATTTTCCTAAAAATATTTTTCTTTAATACCATTATAAGTTCTGTTTACACCCGAATGCCCTCCTATTGTAGAGGAGTGATGCATGTCAAAGATTCTATTTCTGTCTTTTAGATTCACGTATTCTATATTATTTAAACATATAATTACTTTTATATTCGAATTTTTAAATGTATGCGTTAATATTTCTTCTATTTCTAACCAATTAATGTTCAAAATTTTGATATTTTTTGATATGCTAAAATATCTATCTTTTTCTAGTATTTCTCGTAATTTTTTTAATAAGTTCGTCAGGTTTTTTTTGACTCTTTTTGAGATTGCCGCTGTATCAAGACACAAAATGAATAGTTTTTTGTTTTCCGAGTTAATTATGTCTATTATTCCTGCCTTTAAGTTGGTATTTATTTTTAAATTTCTATTCTTTATTAATAAGTCAGTGTTTTCATCTAATGTTTTGTGTTTATTTTTTATTATGTGTACAATGTTATCATTTCTGAATCTTATGAAATTTCTCGAATATATTATGTTTTTTTGTTTAGTGGTTGTGTTGTCTTTTCCAATTTTTCTTGTGTTTTAGATTTATTGATTTTTTGTTTATTATTTATTGCTTTTGGTTTGTTATTTAGTTGTTGTTTCTTTTGTGCTCTTGTAATTACGCAAATTTCTACGGGATTTCTTGATAAGGCATTTAAATTTTGGTTTGTAAACAATATCAAACTCCATAATCCATTAGCTTAAGTCTCCATTTTTTAACTCTATTATTGTTGTCGGCCGATTTTAGCCATAGCAGAGGTTTATAGTCTGTGACGATCGTAAATTTTGTTCCATATATATGATTTCTAAAGGTTTTTATTGCGAATATAATCTTCGGAGAGAACTGCGTCTATAATGCATCGCTCGAAACGTCTGTTGTAATGATAAACGAGGATATTGTAAAATTGGCGCTGTATATAATAATTCTTTAATTTTATCAAAAGTTTTTTGTTGTTCCACCCCCCAGTGAAATTTTACGTCCTTTTCTAGTAAGCCAGTTAGGGGTTTTGTTACTTTTGCATAATTCTTTGTGTCTCCTATAATATCCTGAAAGTCCCAAAAATTCTCTTATATTTTTAACATTTTTAGGTGTAGGGAATTTTTTGACTGCTTCGACCTTTTATGAATGGGATCTTATACCATCTCTGTTTATAATATGCTCTAAATAACAAATTTCTTTCTTTTAAAATTCACATTTTTCGTTTTCTAGTTTTAAGGCTGCTTTTCTCAATTTTTGGTTAACTTGGTTGAATCTTTTATTTACTTCTTCTATTATTTCTCCAAAAATAATAATATCGTCAATAAAAACAAAGCAAATTTGTTCGATCAAGTCTTCTGAAACTGTATTTACAACCCTTCGAAATGTGCGTGGTGAATTTCTTAATCCAAATGGTTATATAGTACATTAAATTCGAAACGTCCTAAAGGATGTATACTGAATGCAGTTTTATGAGAATCTTCGGGTTTTATGGGTATTTGATGAAAACCCAATTTTAAATCAATTACATGATAATATTTTGTTTTACCAAGTTTATCGCAAATTTCATTAATGTTAGGTAATAAATATGGATCTGGAATTGTTTTTTCATTTAATTTTCTGGAATCTATTTCTAGGCGCCATCGTTTTTTCCCTTTTATTAGTTCCTTTTTTCATACGACCCAGGCTGGTGCATTAAATGCACTTTTAGAAATTCTCACTAAGTTATTATTTATTCATTTTCGTGTTTCTTTGATAGCAATTTCTTTTAGTTTATGGGACAAGGAAAATTGTTTGACATATACAGGTTTATCATTTGTCAGATTTATTTCGTGTTTTTCAACGTTGCAATTTCCTAATTTGTATCCTTCAAGCCAAAAAATATCGTTATTTTTGTCAGTAATTCTTTAATTTTTTCTCTTCTCTTTTCTGGGAGTTTTTCATATTGACTTTTTTTTAATAGTATTTCTTCTCTATTGTATTCAATTTTATTACTTGAGTTATTATTTTCCATAAAATTAATCGTTCGTACGTTTAAAATTCTACTTTCGTCGATATCTATAAAATCTATTGATTGAAATACTTCCAGTAGATTTTCTATTTCATATGAAATAAAATCAAATTCTTTTTCGTTACAATAAAGTTCATTATATTCTTCCGGGTTGGCATTAATTGTCCTATTTATTGTTGTTAGGAACAGTTTGTAATCTGTTTGCTCTACTTGTTCAAACTCGAGTGGCTGATTTTTATTTCTTAAAATAATGTTTATATTGCTTATTAACGATTTTATATTATTTTCATATTTTTGTAATATCTCCCCATAATGTAGTTGGGAGTTTTCTTTAGTTATTATTTCATCAAGCATTTTTTCCCGTAATTCTATTTCTTCTTTACTTAATTCGGGAATTTCATCTAATATTTTTATTACGTCATTATGAAATGTTATTTCAAAAAATTTTACTTCGTATTTAATAATTAATTAAGGTTCATATGATGTAGTGAGTCAAACTTTCTGAAACGGGCCACTAAAAATTGACTAGTAGAATTTCACATATGTTTTGGTAGATCTTTGAAGGCTTATACAAGGTGTCCTATTTTAATCGCCCACCCCCAGAACTTGGCAGAAGATGCACTCTGAGCAAAAAATGATAAATTTGTGAGAGTACGTATCTGAACGTAAAATTTTCTGCTCTTTCCCTATCTAGGGTCTAAAATAGCGGTTCCCATTAAAAAAATCACTTTGACCTTGAAATAACCCTGAAAATCGCGTTCAAGGTCGATGTCGTTGGTACCATTAGGTGGCCCCCTTTGAAACCTAAAACTTTTGTATTTATCATTTTTTGCTCCGA
>JAWWEQ010050221.1:0-11978 GCA_035583055.1 Torymus tubicola
ATCCCACCGTTGGTATAAAATATAGTAATTTTTACTAAAGTTGTATTAAAATTTCCTAGACCATTTCTCTCAGTGTACTTACGCATACCCCGCGTATATATAAATGACTCACCCACGCTTTATTCATACGTACACACGCACAAAAGCTCTAATAACGCATATATATACACGTGCCTGATGAAGAACGCAAGTCAATGTTTGCCACCCTTAAAAGCACACGTGACCCTCTCACAGAATGGATTAAACCACGAAATCTCGTGTAAATATATACGACACGTTCTTATATATAGGCTTTTATAAGCGGGGATGCTGATTTCGTGATTCCCTTGTTCAAGAGAATAGTATATATGTATGGCTTCGTTATATACACTGCTGCTGCTGCTGCTAGCGCTTGTGCTTGCGCGCGTGCGTTTTCATTCACGCAGGGGCTTCTCTCTCATCCATACACACATATATATATATATATATATACATATGAACGCGTGCAGCTCTGATTGCACTAGTGCACACGCGCGAATGAAGGTTTTCAGTTCACGGATGATGACGATGCTTCTGTTTGTACTAATTGATATGACACACGTACTAATTGATTTCTTTCCTTTACAATACGTATACTTTTTGCTTCTAATCTATAGAAAATAGCTTTTTTATTTCGACTTGATTTTGCAAAAGGGGAATGTATATATAAGAAACGTGCTCCAGACTCAACCCGTGCAGACCTCATTTAAAATATATACATCCATACTTCTCTCTCGTTATTTCACGCGCAGAGATCTACTTATATATTCGCACGCGACCTTCATAAAACCTCGTTCTTCCGTTGCTGGGGACCATACCTCGTTTCCCACCTCTTTCCGTGTATACATGTCTTCTACGGAAATCGTTTCGGTTGACCGGCCGCATATACACATACACGGTGACATATATATATCATGCGCATATAATTCGTGGAAGATTCGCACCGCAGCGCAACGGTCGTGTATATATACCGCGAGGAGAGCACTTTCTACCTCGCGTTTGTTCTCCTTTCATTCGGTAAACCGCTTAATAAGTACACACACATACATACATACGTATATATATACAAGAACGAGAGAGAGAAAAAAAAATACACATGACCACGCTCTCCTTAATTCTCCATACGCTGGGCGCTCGCGCTCGCGCAAACGGGTCTTTTTCCTTCTCTCGTATATATCTATATAAAAGCGGCACGCGGAACTGCGTGCGACCTCTGCGAGGAGGCAAACACCGCGAGAGAAGAGATTTAGACTGGAAACACGTATTATACCTACTCCTGTTTCCGAAAGAAGGTTGATGCATGCGCCTCCGTGACGTTGTATGAAAGCATATATGAAGAAGAAGGAGAAGAAGTGGAAGAAATATTATACGTGTACGTGATGTGTTGTTGTATATACAATATATACATGTAGAGATAGTAGAAATGGGAGGATAATGGGTTTCTCAGTTGTGGAGCATATGAGAGAGAGAGAGAGAGAGATGAATCGCGAAGTGACCTTGATGAGCGTAGCCGATTACGGGTATATAGAGGTATGCGCGCGGGATTTCGTTTGAGGTATACATATAGAGCTATAGGATATACAGTTGAGATTAATTAGGTTGCTGAGAGAATGCTTCGTATTATCAAACGGAATGGTTAATAAATTAATAGCGGCGCTATGGGGCCGTATAATGGACGATTCTATATATTACGGAAGATCCAATTAAGTAACTAACATACCTGTACGTGGTACGATATATAAAATAAACCACAAGTTCTCTTATATACCACCGCGTTCATTATGAATATATTTTTATATTTATCGTATATAACCATGCGCTTGTCACACCTTCCTCTTTTTATACATATAAAAAAAGAAAAATCTATATACAAAACACGGAACTACACTATACGCTCAACCAACAACAAAAACTCTTCATATATCTATATAATACAGTTCACTTCCCACCGTGTGTGTATATATACCCGCGTGGCATCCCAAATTAAGCTCGTTCAACGATCACGCGCACGACGACACCGCAACAACAACGCGACTTTATTACATATACACGCGCGGCAGTGCACCAAGGCAGCTAGCGCACACGTTCTCACGTTCATCTTCTCGCTACACGACAAATGGGCGCAGCAGCAGCAGGAGCAGCAGGAGCAGCCGTTGCATAAAACCAAGCGGACCCGCTAGAAAGTTCAAGTTTGCTCTCTCTCTCTCTCTCGCGTTGTATATAATGCAGTCGCTCGTTACGACGCTGTTGTTGCGGCAATTAGGAGAGGTTCTATATCTCCAGGGCGCGGTGTGCGCGCATAGTGCATCCTTATATATGTATGTATATATATATAGTTGAGAGATGCCAGGAGAAAGGTCACCTGCGAGCGAGCGAGCGAGCAAGCAAGCGAGCAAAACGGGATCCTCGAGTATACGCGCAAGTTGAGTGCGATGATGCGGAGGTGATAGAGGAAGAGAGTTGGGAGTACTTATATATACGCGCGGCAGCTCTTTCTCTCTGGCTATGAGAAAATTGCGGATTTAGGGGGAGAGAGAGAGATTAGAATGCGGAATTTGAGATTAGGTTGATGATGGAAATCTGTGTAAGATGTGGTTACGAGAGGTTATTTTTTTCTTTTTACTTTTGAATTAGATGCTGATGTGTAATGTAATAATAATATAAACTGCGGTCAGAGGTATATATAATTATGGTTTTTCTTCTCATTTAGGGGTTCATATAGAATTTTGCTCGGACCCAACTGTATAACGCCCACTGCACACACTTTTCCCAAATTGAAAACAATTACCTGCGACGCAATAACCAACGTATCCGACTACAACATCTTCGTATATAAAACACATACCCATAAATTGGCTATCCACTTAGACTAAAATCCCTATATACACCACCATCTATACATAATCGGCAATCAACTACTACTTACACTATACACAACATCTTCGCATTCCGGCTATAGATAATTACCCGCGACTAACAAAGAAAGGGTAAACACAAATGGTCGGTAAAGATATCGCCCCATGCGCGGCACGCTCTTCTTCGCGTTTACCGCTATTATATAAAGAGGCGCGCCGCGTACTATATGTTTATATATATATACCTTAAACCGATGAATTTTATAGGGAACTCGTGTCGAAGCTCTTATAGCCGCGCAAGAGATGCTCATACTTCTCTTATCGAGGAATTTTTATGTCCGCGATATACGTATGGTTCGTTGGGTAAGGTCGAGGTGCAGTTTTAATTGCGTCTCGGGTATAATACAACACTCGCGCGTGTACGCGTTGGTTAATTGAGTTTGCACTGTATTATACGTATATATACATGTGCGAAAGATCGACAGATTGTGCGTATATTATTATATACACGTATACGCGGTTCTATATATGACTAACAGATACACGTGGGGTTATGAGATAATAATGCTCCAATTCTGCTCTATATACATATATACGCCGCGACACCTTACATCGTTGGAATTCATATAGTATATATACGAGCACTACCGGGACTAATCAGCCCTCGCTACTATGCACATTATTGTACCTATACCGAACCGCCGAAACCACGCGTATACGCATTACCTCGCTCCCTTCGTATATAAATCATCCGCTAATACCTCTTTCTTTCTCCTCCAATTACCCCCCGCGCATATACTCTTCAACCTTTCTCTCCTCCTTCTCTTCTTCTTCTTCTCTTGTATATATATACCCCGTGTGCATCTATATACCTATATATACAGAAAGAAGGAGCGCGATCGCGAGACAGCCGCAAGGCATTCGAGGCGAGGCTCGCTGCTGTTGCTGCCGCCGCCGCCGTTCTCGGTATATATATATATATCTGCAAGCGAGCGAGCGCGCGCCGACCGCGGAAGCGTGGGAACGGCCTCGCGAGGCGCAAGCAAGCGGTGGTACACTCCTTTCTCCCTCCTCCTGCAGAAGAGGACGCGAGGTATAAGGCGCGTGCGACGAGCGCGGGGAAAGCAACAACGAGAGGTATAGACGGCAAGAGAGAGAGAGAGAGAGACATGCGACACAACATGGTCTAGGATAGTTATATGTGTGGGTTTCCTATTAGGGTAAAGAGGTGGGGTAGGTGGGGGGATGACCTGAGGTGATGGAAACAGCGAGGTGGAGTTTATAAGAGAGAGAGATTGAGGATATTGATAGTGAAGAGGTTGTGGTATGGAAAAGGGGGTGGAGTAAGGGTTTTGGGTTATTTTCTGTATATGTATATGTGGAAGTGATTCATGGTAAATTGTTTTGTAATAGATGGTTATTATCGTGACGATCTGTTGATTCATTACTGTAATGGGTGTAAAATGTCTTTTCGTCCTTGCGGCTGAACTGTTAAAATTAACATACAAATGAACGCACGCGGTTTATCGTGCTTCATCGACGGTATAATTGCCATGATTTACGGTATATTATAAACAATCGGCTGTTACGTGGTATGTGTACTACAGTGTATATATTACCTCAATCCACTCATTTCTACGACATACCAGTGACCAAGACAAAAAAAAAATTGTTTCACCCACATACATACGTACACAGTATATACTTTTTTTTGTCGTCAATTAAGTCATACTCATTCACAACTCTCGCATTTTTTCCCGAATGTCCACGAGTTAACCCATTGTCATATTACACACGCGGTTGCCCTGAAAACGACGACGACATTGAGACAGAAAAAGAACGACTCGTCGTGTACACATTTAACGCTCGAAAATTAAGTCTAACTAGTATGGCTGTATGTATATGTATAAAAATAAGCGGGCGTTACACGAATCATTCGCGAAAAAAAAACACAACAGAGAGATACAAAAGGCATTGTCATTACTAAACATCGTTATAACATATATACACACAGTGTGTAAGAAAATCCAAGGCCGCGAGAGTATGAGCAGCACACATTGAATGGGCCTTGAATTGGAGCAAAGCGCAGCGTCAACTGGCGTCATTTCGCGCCGACGCTCACAACTTTGCGCCTCTCCTACATAGCAAGACAATAGAGGAGAAAAGAAGTTATTATTCTTTATGGATGTAGAAGAACGCGTTGTACTGTTGTGCCCGATGCTATCGCACGACGATGAGTTTGTAAAAGCAAATGTATATTTAATAATCATAATATGTAACGTACGAATTGGTAATCGCTACAGCTCGAAATCGTGTCATCGTATTGTACTTTCGTTATATCATAGCTGTATGTGGGTGTGTATATATACAGCTTTTGAAATTTTCCTTTTTATCGGCAGTATTAACGCGACCTTTAAACACCCGATTTACTCCATACAACGTTAAAACATTAACTCGTTCGACTTTGCCACATAATTTATTACAGTGAAGCCCTTTTTATATACATATATACACACATACACGTACCTCCTAAACTCTCGAGCACCGCGGCGTAATAGATAAAAATGACAACGTAGCTTTTTGTATGGTTGTAAGACCCTTATACACACGCGCACGCGCGCGCGAGTATAATCGAGTGTGACAACCGGTTTCTCTTTTTCTCTCGTCTCCCGCAATGGCTCTCTCGTATAGGTCACACAATGCCCGACGACTAGACGTTGGGATATACCGTATATATATATGTATACTCGTCTAGTTGTTTTTTTTTCTTTTGAGGTCGAAAGGAATAAAAGAGATTTCCTTACGGGAGAGTATATAGAAAACGGATACAAGGACGGTCACGTATAATGTTATAAAACGTTATATAGGCGGAAAAGCCGTATACCAAAGCGCTCGCGCGCGCGCGGTTGATCGTCGTAGCGATATATCCAATTAGGAATTCTAGCTCGGTTCTTATATATAGCGACGATTTTTGCGCACGCGCTTGGCAATGTAATTATATACGATAATACATATATATGTCAGTGAAGGATAACTAGGCCATATAGTCATGTTAATATGCGTTTGAATATGGTCTTGTTTGTTTTGGTACACGTATATGCGTATTTAGTTGACGAGTTCGAGGTTTAAAAATGTTGTATTAAAATTCATACGTAATATATCTTTTCTTTTTTTATAAAAGTATAAAAATAAAAAATCTCGGTGAAACTTTAGGAAACCCATAAAAATATGAAAATTATACGTAAAAATAGAAAACAGAATTTTTACGACGCAGGCGCGTGAGAACAATAATCCCATATTCTCATTCTTCCCAAAACACCATATAACTTTCTCGATAATCCGCCACGAACAAAAAAAAAGAAATCTCTTTTCCTCTCTCAGCTGATCGTCTAACACTTATATCTTTCCTGTAGACCAATAAACCAATACATATACACTTAACCGCGAGCATCTATATAACGGCATTTTCCTCATTCTCGCGAAAATATATATACGTAGATACATATACTCCTTTCTTGAGGAGGAACAAAGAAAAGGCCAATACACTCGCTACCTTTTCATATTTCTTTCTCTTTTTTTCGACGTAGCAATAAATATGCATTAGAAGCTGGAAATACGAAAAGCGCGCGCGCGCACGTCGAGGAGTCGTAAAAACTTTGCACGGTTTTCTGTGTGTGCAGGCGAGGTTACGAGCTCTGCGATCACTTTGACGCGCGCAAAGGAATGCCGCGCGGTTATAAGTCTCGCGTTTCGCTTTGTATGCGGGATGACGAGTGAAGCTATATGTATAGGATATATCGGTTTTGATTTGATAGTTAAACATATAACATTGGTAAGGTAGCGAGATTAAGGGAACGATATGTGATGATAACGAGAATGTACACTTTTTAAAAGTAGGACGAAAAAGGTTTATACGAGACGGTAAAAAAAATTTCATTTCGACCAAATAATCATGCTCAGTAGCCATGAGTTTACAGTACATATATATAGGCACTTTTCGAAGCCATTAAGGCGATTCCCGAATTTATATATTCCTTTTTTACTTCGACCGCGACGACGACGCCTCGCGCTCCGCCTCCTTCGAACTTCTGGAGTTTCCGGAACTCGTTCGTTTTAATTGTTTCCTTTCCGCGTACTATTATATATCTAAAACACCATAAGCCATCGCGTATATATATTATATTAGCATCCGATGGTTAACCCTTAATTCGCTTGAATTCGATTAACCCGATTAAAAAAGCCAGAGTTGAACTCCAACTCGACCGCTTATATAACATGCATACATGTATACACGCAGACACAAACACACGGGTAAAGATATACCAATATACAGTATATACGTTACTCGTCGAAACTGACATTAACATATCCCGCCGTGATTCCGCTAACTCATCGAATAAACCTAGATTACAAAGACCAACGTAGTCCTATACACACGTTATATCTGTCTTCTCCATTCGTATATATACACATATATAACAACCAAAAACGCGCAGAACTCATCTTTCGTCGAAACACAGAAATCACTGCGTTGCCGATAACTCTCTACGATAATCGTATACACACATCAAACAAACCGTCCAAAAATCTTTCGAAAACCAACAAAAGCCATATATATATATATATGCTCATCACGCATCTTACAGATAAGCCATCCATTCCATGTATATATACGTTATTCTATATACGCTACCAAATTTACGCACGATTTGCCGTATCTTAAGAACCGAGCAAATCCGTTCCACGAAGCCGCACAACGCGATAAGTCGAAAAATGCGGAAACTCCCCTGTACACTGCATACCATACGCGATGCTTATCTCTCCCTCACTTATACGAACGGAGTATATATATACACGCGTGCGAGAGTTAATCTTATACACACTCGCGGTGGGTATTATTATAGTTTCTTGCGTGCGGCGCATAGCGCAGTGAGACGCGACGCGATGGTATGTGGAGTATGGGAATTAATAATTGGAGGATTGAACTTGCACGTGTATTATATATAGTATGGTTTAATTATTGCGGTTTAGCTTGAGTATGCGAGCGAGAGAGAGAAAGAGAAAGAATGGGATGTACGTAACGGTGCAACGGTGCTAATATACGCGCGTTCTTGTATACTTCATTAATTTGGAAGATTGCGATTTAGCTGTGTTATGGTAAAACGATGGAATTTGATAATTTGATTTTTTTCTTATATTTTGCTGACTACGTTAATTGTACATAAAATCACGCGTTCCGCCTAATTACCGCGCTTATTCATATATATATATATATTCATCACTTTCTTGAAATCAAGCGCGCGCGTCTTCTACGCACGGAAACAATAACAAGCCAGGCATGTGATGAGTCACAAAATACCCGAAAAATGAAAAAAAAAAGAAGATACCAAAATTCCAAAACGTGTGTATATATCTATCCTCCTGCTATACTATCTACCCTTGGGTCCCATTGTTCTCACATCACACGCGAAAAATCTATCCCCACTCTATGTATACACTAGAGAGAGAGAAAGAGATAAGGCGCGGCTGCACGCTCGCTATATGGGCCCCAATTAACGGGCCGCGTTAATTTGAAAGCGAAGTCGAGCGAGTCGTCGCTAGTCTTCTTCTTCTTCTTCTTCGCGTGAGTCGACAGTTAGCCTTTGTCCTCGACGCTTGCACAACTCTGCTGTTAAAGGTTAGCTCGTGCCCATGTGCGTGTGTGTATGTGTGCAGTATATTGGGTGGATATAAGACATACAACGTGTAGGTGCAGATTTTTCCCGGCTTGGTTTCGGATAATTTCCTCTTTTTTTTCTTAATTGGAAGAAGGAAGTGAACGCAGCGTGGAAACGATGGAAGGTGAGGTGAATTGTTATATCTATAACATTTTCCTTTTTTACTCTCTGCCTGTAACAATTGCGTTCGAAACCAATATACCTCGTATACCGTGAATAGACCTCACCGCAAGTAATAGGACAATTGGACCAGTTTATTTCTAAACCCAAACTATATACCACTTTATCACTAGAAAAAGCTTATAGTTCTAAACTCGGATCTTCCTATATACAATTATACTCTGTATATACGCTCGCCATTACGGCAATACCAATTATCGGAATGCATAATCCCCCTCCTTATATTCCCTCCCATTAATCTCTTGCCGCAGAGACGTTATACTCGGAAATAGCGAAATCCCCTATAAAACACGCCCGATAACCTCGTACATCAGCTCTTACATACAAGAACACCGTACAGCACACAGATATCCTCTTCAGAACTCGCGCACGCGCGCAGGCGAACGTAAAACTCGAATCGTCCGATAAACGGATGCCGTTATATACATCTCTCTTTCTCTTACTGCCGCGCGTACTCTTACAGACATCATCGAAGCGAAACCTATATAAACGGTCCACTTCCTCCTCCTCCTCATCCTCTTATCCACACACCGTGAGCGGCTAATTCCGTCATTAACCCATCTCCCTAGAATAAGAAAGAAAAAGAAAAGGAATATCTCGCTCTCTCGGTCTGCTCGCATTATAAAATTCGTGTATATATATATACACATAGCCGCAATTTCTCAGATTCTATAACGTCGTATACGTTCCCATACTATACGTGCGCGCGCGCGCGAGCAATTATTCAAATTATAGGTTTTTGCGTCCGCGCGCGCGTGAGCGGGAGGAGGATGTATGTATAGATATAGGAAACTTCGGTTAGTTCGGGATTGTGTATATATATACATATGTGCCCTGAGGGTAAATACACCGGACTGTCGGGTAATGTAATGCGTCCGACGCACGGGAGGAAGAAGAAGAAGAAGAGTATATACCTAAATACGTGCCGCAATGATGCACTGATGCAGCGATCGCGCGCGCGCACGAAGCTTTTCCTTTCCGCGCGCAGCTATATAAGCACACGCGAGGGACTATTCTATATGTCTTTTAGATTTTGTTGCTTGCGCGCGTGCGCAGTGGTTATGTAGAGAGAATGTATATATACATGATAGGTTCTCGTTACTTTTCTTCCGCTGCAGCCGCGCGCGAGATGGTTGTTTTGAGCTGTCTCGTCTTTTTACCTTTGACGAGGCGAGTGTATTAAGAATCGTAGGTGGTTGTTATTTGTTGGATAAGAGGGTATATTGTGGGAGAGGGATAAACGGTGCGCGCGCGTGTGTGTATATATACAGTACGAGTTGGCGAGTCATCGCTTTTGTATGTGTGTATATATATATTTCGAAAGTAATAGGGTCTTCATTTTTATCACGGCGAGATTATCTCGGTAGCTGGAAAAATCTTAACGCTATTATAACTACCACGTACGTTTCGTTCTCTCTTTTGCATCCAATCGTTATATCAACCACTATACTTATATACAACTACCCAAGAAACTAACAAAAAAAATCCCTCTATATACAACGTTTTTTACTCTAAAACACTTGTACATCTAAAAATCCACTCGACTGCTCTATCCACCAAAACCCAAACAAACGTAAAAGAGAGAGAAAAAAAAGAACGTCACAACCTCACCCGCACCCGAATTCCATTCTCACACAGCGTCGCTGTGACTTTTCGAGACGTCTTCGCTCGCTTATATATATATACGCGTGTGCGCGCATTTCCGCCGACGATGCCGTCGAGCGTGACCGTGCGCCGCACCGAGCCCGGAAAGTGAACGACGACGATGTTTCGGAGCGAGTGTCCGGCGAGTGAACACACACACGCGCAAAACCGCAAAGACCACGCGGTATATATATATGGCCGTTGAGAATCGGATGTGCGATGTGTGTGTGTGTGTGTGTGTGTGTGTGTGTGTGTGTGTGTGCAGTATATATATGTATACGTATACAGGACATTTTAATCGCGGGAGACGCCGCCGTTTTTGCATCCGTCGCGATGGTGGGAGAGGATGCAAAGGAGGAGCTCTTGTATTATATAGATATGTGTATATATACAATGTGTGTATATATATACAATGAGGAAGATTCGTTTTTTTTCTGTTAAAGAATATGTATATAAAAGGTGGCGTTTAAGGTTGCTGAATGATAGTGTTTACCGCGAGTTTAATTATACACAGGCGCATATGCGTATACGTGTATGTAAGCCGTGCATGAGCGCAGGGTTGGTTGGTAACAACTTTCTTCAAAAGTATTTTTCCTTTCTTCCGGTGAGCTGCTCCGAAATCCCACTAAAAGCTGCTATATACGCGTGTGCTTGAAAAGTAAAAAAAAAATCCGGTGCCCCATTCTCCTTTCATCCATCACACTGTTAAAGCCAGACACCGCAGGCACGGCAATTACAACGATATAGCGCCTCAATCAGCGTGAAAGTCAATCTTCCACGTATAAAAAAAAAGAATAACCTGCGCGCAGAGATAACAACTCGCGTCTCTCTCTCTTAGCGCCCACGTATGTATAATATAACACACATATATACATACACACGGCCAACGTCCTCGGCAAGGACGTTGGTTAAAGTTGTCGAAAAATCAGCCCGGCAACAGCGGCGACGCACCTTTCTCCTCGTCTCAATGTATATAAAACGGGGTCTCTGGTCGCTGCTATACGAACTCTCGTATACACATACACGTGCTCGTGTATTCGTCTTCCTTTCTGTATATATATACATGTACGTGTGGGAGAGAGAGAGAGAGAAAGATGAAAGGGGAAACTCGCGGACGAGTCCCTTCGTCGCGCCTCGTAAACACGAGGCATGCTGCGCGCCTCGGCTTTGTCTCGAACGAACGTATATATACGCCGCGTTTCCTTTGGGATTTTTCTTCGTCGTTTTGTCGAGTGTATATATATATATATATATGAAGGAGAAGGAAGAGGTGGTTTATGGGAGCGACGATAAAGAGTAAAGGTATGCGTCGGTGAATTTTCGGAGTGTTGTGTATAGATATATAATATGTACAAGACCGGAGTCATGGATATAGTTTTCGATTTAAATCGGAATAATATAATATGCATGATGGAAACCGCGCGGTCAGTCTGCGCATGGAAATATGTTTCTTTCGTTTATTATTTCCTTACGGGAAACCTAGCGGTACTAAGGTTCCGGTGTTATAAGCGCATAGAGATAACGAAAGGTTCGCCCTATTTCTACAAAAGAATGTGTGTATATA
>JAWWEQ010050222.1:0-11977 GCA_035583055.1 Torymus tubicola
CCCACTTACGGTGCTGCCTGCCACAGAGGCATAATCTACCCTTTGTACTAATGTATATAATTGTAAAATAATGTAAATAATAATCCAATAAAGGGTACAAATTTTTTTTCAATAGCAATTTTATTGAATGTTTGCCCTTGCGCTTTATTAATAGTCATTGCAAAAGCTAATTTTATCGGAAATTACCTTCGCATAAGCGTAAAAGAATATTCTTTATCAGAATACAACGTAATTCTATTTAAAAATACAATTTGCCCGCCTTTATCACCTGTCAATACTTTACATTTTAATAAATTAATTGCTAAATCCAGTATTCGAAGTCGAGTTCCATTGAACCTTCATGAACACTTATCTTTCCAATAAGCATAACGATACAATTTGTTTTTAAATGCAATTCATGTGGTGGCAAACGTTGAGGATTTAAAGTATTAAGATATTCTGGTAATAATACTTCGGACATTTCTCCATTATCATCAAAATTTTCTCCTGAATCAATGCTTGTATATATACGTTCATTGTTACTATTTAGTAACGATACAACTTTATTGTTTATTTCATCAACATCCTTATTTCACGCGGACAGTATTGCAAATGAACTAATTTCATCATAACGATGTGTTTTAATTGAATCACCATAAATGCAATTTACAATATCATAATTTCTTACGATACAACGTTCAGGAATAATTATATTAGCGTTACTATCATTGAAATCACTATTACCTATATTCAATACAAATTGAGCAAAACTTATTTCGTCATTTAATACCCTCCTATTTCGAGGAAATTGAAATTTGTGAAAGACACTACATATAAAATATTTTTTATGGTTAAATTTACTTCATTTCGAACTCCGTGTAGTAGTACTGGTAATATCTGTCGAAAATCATCACCTAATATGACTATCTTTCCACCGAAAGGATAATCATTATTCATAATATCTCTTAAGGTTCTATCCATGATTTCTAATGAGTATCGTGGAACCATGGAAGCTTCGTCCCATATAAATACAGCAGTATGACATAAAAATTCACCTTCTTTTGAGTGCACTGAAATATTCGATGATAAATCAGACATGAGTGGTGCAGGTAAATTAAATGCTTTGTAAACCGTTATTCCGTTTGGTAATAAAGTAGCAGCTATTCCTGTAAATGCCATTGAACAAATTTTTTTGTTCTATCCACGCAATAAATTGTAAATTCTGTTATAAACAAAAGTTTTACCTGTACCCCCTGGTCCATCGATATAAAAACACCGTGGTCTAGAGTAACCTACACTATTACTACACGATAAGATATTATCAATAATCTTCTTTTGCTCAACATTTAATTGATTGTAAAGTTGGCCACCAGTAGCTGTTAGGATACTATTAGGTATGTTATTCGGAATGTGATCATTCAATATGACTTGGGAATTGTAGGAAAATTAGTAATGCAACGGCCCTAGTTATTAATAATTGAACAAATATCTACGTAAGCTAAATTTTGAGCTTTGAGAGGATCTAATTCGGAATTGCAAAAATCTTCAGATAGAGCATTCTTAAATTTGTCCCATAATTTCTCTTGATACATGAGTTCACAATATATTAAAATACGAACATAAAGTCGACGAAGACTGGAAGGCATCATCCAACTTACAGCTTCTTGCATCGAACGATCCCATTCCTTATCATTTTCTATTAAACCCAATGCTATGCATGCTTCGGAAAATGTGAATTTTCCCTGAACTTCCACATTTTTCAAATCATTACAACATTAAGCACGTTTGACATTTAATAATAACAATCTCGAACGGAACAGTTCTCGTTGACTGGGACTCACCGGAAACATTCTACCAAGATAACTGTAATGAGATTTCCTAGGAGTCTTCGTGATACCTTAACACCATTTTTAGTTACATTTTTGAAAACATAATAACTTGGAATTTCCATATAATTATACTAGCTAGCTGAAGGATCACGAACATTTAATTCGAAATAATCTAATAACATAGTCGTTTTATTTAATGCTGAAATAACTGCTGCATCATCATTAATATCATTAATTAACAGTGATTGTTGATTAGGTAAATGAATTGATAAATGTATAATACTATGACTTTTATTCTGCAAAGGTTTATTTAGTATGCGATAACATGCTTCTGCAGAACTGACATAACGAGTATCAATGAAATTTTTTATTTCATCTTGATTAATGGTTGTACCATCTGATATTTATTCAATAACTATATTAGCAGCATTATATCCTTTATAAACATATTTTAATCAATACCTAACAGATTTAATGCTAGAAACTGTTTCAACATTGATGTGACAGTTAATAATTCAGGACAATATGGAACTACAAATCTATTATCAACTATCTGATCGTATCGCGTAATTGTTCTTCCATCATTTTTACGGCGATAAAATGGATAATCATCAGCATTCATTGTAGTTTCTTCTCTAAATTCTTTTGGAAACTGTTTTAAACATTTACCCTTTACAATACATCTTTCGTTACACGGTCCGTGGATCATATTTCGAACTACTATATTATACAATTCGGGATCCTGTTCCGAATCAGGAATTTCAGCTAAAATAAATTTGTCAACTACTGCAGGCGTTGTTAATTTATGACCATGACACAAAGTCAATAAAATATGAGCATGAGGCAAACCTCTTTTTTGAGATTCGACTACGTGCACGTGAGCTGCTACATCTAATATCAGGTCGATCTAAAGTTTGTTGACTTGACAATAAATTACCTTTTATCTCACGCCAATTAGGATTAAATATCATTGTAACTAAAAGATCAGGTTTGCCTTTACTATGAACTATAGCCATGCAGTCTTGATAATTTTGCATCAGGTGAGCCTCTGAATGTTGATGGCAGTATGACCATTGTCCCAATCTTAGATTGCATATCATGTGCAACGTTATTCATATGATCAACTACTCCCTCATACGATTCTGCTCGTAGCTGTTTCTGATTATCACGACAAAATTTAATTCTATCTTTTTCAATTTTTACATAATTATCAACAACATCTTGCTGAAATAATCGACGTCCTAATAAAAATGCATCGAACTCCTCATCCCTAATACCTATTCTATATTTAACGTAAGCACCTCTTGACACTCGTTTACTACTCTCTTCGTAAAGTTCTACACCATCTTCATTATTTCATTCACGATTTCTTCTTCCTATTATCATTCGCTTTATATCTCTATGCCAACTTTGAGTGCCATAAGGATAAAACAGTGGATACACCATAGGTTCTACATTAGGATCCATCGAACGTACAGTTTGCAAAGAATGTGTGTTTTTATTACGAATAGTAACAAAGGATTCAAGAATGTCACCGTCAGATGTTGTTACAAAAACAGCAGCTACTTCATTCGTTCCTGGGAAATTATACCTGTTCTTATCATATCCAGATTTCAATATACATAATATTTGCATTTCAGGTTCCGTAGTATTTCCAGATATATCCCGCTGATGACTAGTTACTTGTTATATCATATCATACGATCTAGCAAAAGTGTTATGTTCATGCATACTATCTAAACATTCTAAACTTTCAACATATGTTCCAGAATAATTTTGCATACGAAATTCAATGGCTTCCTGTGGATCTATTATAAAGAGTTGACTATAACACGGTTCCATATTTTACGATAGATATAAAGCTTCGTTGATCTGATAATAAAGCTGTCCTTGTATTTTGAAACAATAAGGTGCTCTTCCACGTAATGGCATGTTCACTAAATTAGCATTAAACGATGTAAAAGAGAATAAACTAATGCAATTTCTAATTCTTTCAAAAAAAAATTTAGACTTATCATGCAAACTATCAAATAAAGAACGTAATTGTTCTGGACATTCAGGAAGTTTTTGTAATCTAACTGCGCCGTGACTACAGCAATCGTTAAACAAATCCCCATTATTATATACTCTTTCTGCTGAAAAATGTTTTGCAGTGCAATGAGTGCACTTGACATCCATTAGTCCTAATGGATGCTCTCCAAATAATGCTTTCCATTAATAACGGGTATAATTTCATGATTATTCCTACATCTGCGTAGTCTTTCTCGGCATCTTTCTTGACGGTACTACTCAAACTCTGTTGCATTTTCTTGAACTCGTTCTTCATTTCGTTTCCAAATTCGTTCTGCGAGCCTCTCTCGATAACGTTTCATTCTCTCAATACCTTGAATACGTTGTCTTTCTTTATGAGCTGCCTCCTCTTCTGGAGTACGTATACGTTTGTCAGGACCTATATTATCAAACTATATCTATTAATGCGTTCACGATTTTTGTTCAATAACACAAAAAAACAATAATTGTCTAAACATTAATCATTAATAATACGTTTTCACTTAAGTAAAAAAATATATAATTAATAATTATAAAAAGATTATTTATACACATATAAACTGTAGTAATTGAACTTAATTTTTGATACCAGGATGAGGTTTTGTAATTAAGAAAAATTTATTATTTTAGGTCATTCTTAAGAATTTTACATGTATAAATTGTAATCGCATTTAATTTTCGATATCACGATAAATAGAACGTAACGCTTTGTACTGGAAGTAAGAAAAGTATTAGTGTCTTTTTTATAATGAAAATTTTTAATATCTGCATATAAGTAATCAAAGTGAGAGCTAGTTCTAGTTCATTAATTTTCACAATTGTAATAAATATTGACGACTGTATCTATATATCATAAACTACGAATATTAAGTAATTATACATAAATAACAATATTGTTTTATTACTGATGGGAAATTAACGTAATCAATGTAAATATTCGCAAACAGTTATAATCGTTATCAGCAAAAATTATTGGAATCACAGTTCATTTTCAATATCAGGATAGACATATTTCGTTTCTTCACGCTTGTGCAAAAAACTACGGTGTATAGCGGCGGTCCACAATGGAGTGGGTCCACAGTCGATTTCAACCAACTTGGGCTGTGGCCCATTCCGTCGCGACGACAGCTCGCGATCGCCCAGTCGTGGCATTTTCCATATATGACGAATATTTTCTCTCTCTCCCGCTGTTTATTTACTTGTGTGTCCGTGACGAGCAGCTTTAAGTAGCCAATGCCGAGCTCGTCAACAATTATTCATATATGACTGGTAATGCTCACTCTTGAGCGCTACAAATTCCCCCTCCCAAGACCGAAACGCGCTCCGCGTTTCGCGAAGATTCCTCTTGTCTCGCTACAATGGTCGTGAGGGTGGATGGTACAAGATTTAACAACAAAATACTACTATATCTAATGGACACGCTCCCTATTCTAACGTTTGACGCTCTTACAATCGCAATGTTCGCTCGCATTTGCACTACATTCAAACGACTAATATCAGTTCTGTCTATTGAACTATTGACTAAGGCGCATTTTTAGCTCTTGCTACTATCAACAACGAGTAGAGCACATTCTTAGCTTTTGCCATTTCTACAACAACTACTAAAATTATACAAGACTGCGACATCTGGGAACCCGATGTTCTGCCAAGTTCGCTACAAGCTTACTAGAATAATAAGTGAAGATAATAATAATAACGATGCTTTTTTTCAGCATCTTACCAAACAATTACTTATGATACTCTATTTATTTGGAGTATTTTACGATAAAAGAAAATTTAATCCTATCATTACTACTAATACTAACTTAATAATCATGATGTCACATACAGCATCTTACAACCGCAACTACTAATGGTGCTCTGTTTGCATAGAGCATTTTACAAACAAAAGAAAATATAAGCCTAACAATACTACTAACGCTAAACTAATGATGACGATGCTACGCACAGAATCTTACAAACAAAAGAAAATATAATCCTAACATTACTACTAATGCTAAACTAATGATGACCATGCCACGCACAGCATCTTACAAACAAAAGAAAATATAATCCTAACACTACTAACGCTAAACTAATGATGGCCATGCCACGCACAGCATCTTACAAACAAAAGAAAATATAATTCTAATACTACTAAGCTAACCTACACTATAACTTATGGTAAAATACGCAACGCCACTCTTAGTTCGCAGAGCATCTCCTCAGTGCCAACAACGACAAAAAAAATACATTTCTGAGAAAGAGTATCCGTGTTTTGGTATTCGATCGCTCGGGTAAGCGATCGTGATCATTTCAAGCCGTAATAGAGGAGATAGCCTATCTATTTAACATGCTGAAGCTGCGGTTGATGCATGTTTTTCGCGTTCATGCACAGTCATGTGGCATACCTCGATCTATCTTCTATTCAGACAATATCACTCATATTTAAGGTTGCTTTATCCTTACTTTACTACCCACACCCTACTCCAGAATTCCACCAGTGAAAATGATCACTTTTCATTTGCATCATTTGCAACAAGTAGTACGAGAGATTTGGGGTGTAAGTGTTAACTACAAAATGGCTCGATTACTATAATTACAAATAAAAAGTTTTAATAAATATGATTCAATAAAATAAGTTTCAACAATATTCAATTAAACTTCTAACAAAAAAAAGGTTTCCATAAATATGATTCAATATAACAAGTTTCAACAATATTCAATTAAACTTCTAACAAAAAAAAGGTTTCAATAAGTATGATTCAATAAAATAAGTTTCAACAATATTCAATTAAACTTCTCTGCTTGCAATAACTACAGAGGATTCCATTCATCGTAACATCTACCTAATAATTTTCTTTGGTAACACGATAATTACAACTTTCGCGAACTACTACGAATAATATCTTGAACTGATTCCGTGATACCGACAATTGTGTCAGGAATTTTTTTTTTTTTAACAGAGAAGTTTGTGCATCACGTTTGAGAGATCACGCACGAACTCCTTACTTCACCCAAACTCTTAGCACCGACAACTATTATGCTAAAAGCCTTGACAAGGGATCTGTGACTTGGTGTCTCCTCTATTCTAAGACGTCTCTCTACTCCTTCTCAATTCACCAACAACAATGCGAAAAAGAGATAAAAACATACCAGAATCTTTGGACACTAGACGACAAACTCAGTGGTCCATCAAAAAAGAATCTGGGACTTTAGGAGAGAGAGAGATCTTTACTACGATTTCCAACAAAGTCCAAGTATACAACAAAATCAACGAGTTTCGATAAATGTTTCGATACAGTTTCGATAAAGTTTCGATAAATGTTTCGATAAAGTTTCGATAAATGTTTCGATAAATGTTTCGATAAAGTTTCGATAAATGTTTCGATAAAGTTTCGATAAATGTTTTCATAAAGTTTTAATAAATGTTTCGATAAATGTAGGTAAGAGCTTCGATAAGGGGCATTTTTAGGCTTAGGTCAACTACTGAGATTCTTACCGATCTTTCGCGGACCCATTCGATAATCTAACATTCTTACCTATACCATAAGTCTTATCAGACTTTCCTCTCCTTCTGGATCACTCATCTCCTAAGAGAACATGAGGCCAGGGATCGGGCTCGATATGCAGGTTCAGGATAGTCTAGAATAGCCTCCGATTTTCAACAACAACAACGACAATTTTACCTTCTGAGACTTCTATCTGTAATTGCGACAACCGAGATTCTCAAAGGAATAAATGTAACCTTATCCTATCAACCTTATCCTTAACATCAACGAACTCTTGTGCTGAGGACATCGTAAGGCGAAGTACGGGTTTACACTTGAGATGCTACAACAACGAATTATTGAACATCCTTGAGCCCCGACAATTGGGCTGCTAGGAGTTCTTCACCCTAACTATAAGCAACGACAACTATTTACATACTATCTACATACTATTTACATAATATTTATATACTATTTACATACTATTTACATACTAGTTACATACTATTCATCTACTATGCTAGGAGCCTTTATGTAAGACCAGTGACATGGTATACACTTGATCTAGCTATGTCAAGCAGAAAACTCGAAAGCGTAGCAGCCTATATGGAAGGGAAGGCTCTAGGCAGCTTGTACCTAATCAAGACCAGCATACGTATTAGCCGAATGTCCCCAGCTTCTTGCAACACACCATATTTCACTCGCAATAAATAACAACACACGTATGTAACAGAGTACCGGTGAGCACCGCGAACACATGTAGAGCGAGAGAGATAAGGGCGCGCTCTCGACGCACGATCGAGAGTGACTTTTCATCTCGGATCGTATAGATAGTAGCCAAATCGTCGTAAAGTATCGAATCGTATTGAATTAAGTCTTGTACAATAGTAGTATAGGTGTATATATTAAGTTATATTCGCGTCGCCGACGACATTTCCACTAGTATTGAGCAGCGTGCGTTTAGTATTTTTGAAGTTTTTGTAAATTGTAAGTGCGGTAAAGTGCTACAGTCTGTGTGTGTGTATCGAGCTTCGCAACGTTTGGTATATTCGTTTTAGTGCTGCACTAACAGCTGGCGCTCAAAGTATTTACTACAGTTTAACGTGTTATCTTTAAATTCTGTGATTTCTTGCATTTATTTCACTCGCCCTTTCCAAAATTAAATCCCTCCCGAATCTCCCCTCTCCCCCCTTTCCCCTGTACTTATTAAAGTGTTACAATCTATATATCCAAGGAACAGATACAGGAACTAAGATTTTCTTGTCTATAGATATAGTAATCCATGTAAAATTCTATATATCTGTGTACTGTTTCTTGTTCTATGTGATACCCCTAATAGATAGCCTGCACCCTTAGTCTACCTCTCATATGTCTATGGCTATATGCATTAGACATTATGCGATTGTAGATGCGGTCACGTGTGCGTGCTAATTCATTCAATAAATCTATTTTGTGCCTTTTCTGTTTTGGTTGATGCGTAGTAGATTTGCAGTAGCTTGAAATAGTTTTATTTTTTAATTTAAAATAGTTCAAATTACGATAAAAGTAATATTGAGAAACATAATGGCAAATACAGAGAACTGCTGCGTTAGCAGTTTTATGGGCAATGATTGCCATAGTGATAAATACCGTGCAAATAAAAGTATGCACAAAATTAATTCTTCATTAAAAGAGGAAGTTCAGTTACTCGTTAACTAATATACGAAATTTTATAATAAATGTTCTGAGCCATATGTAGTTATAAATTCAAAATTAAGTTTATTATGAAATGACTACACTGCTATATTTAGAATTGAAAAACAAGCATCCAAGTACACCGATTTTCTTTCATTGATGTTCTTCTGTAATAAAATAAAAGCTTTAAAGAATCACTTATTGCAAAAAGAGACTCAGGATATTAGTATAATAATTACTGTCACAAATACTTTCCTTCGAAATCGCTTTTATAAAATATGTAATACAATAATTTATTTATAATATATTATATAAATTATAATATATATAAATTAAAAAATATATTTATACGTATACAAAATCTCTCTAAAAATACTTTTTAAAAAAAAGTAAAAATATTGGCGAGTAAGTATATCCGTTTCTCTCTCTCTCTCTCCGCCTGTCTCTTTCTTTTATTTTTAAACGTTTATTAAAGATAAGAAAGTTATAAAATCAATCAAAAAATCGAGTATTTCAAAATCAGTTAAATTTTCGCTGATTTTCTGTTAAATACGCATACTTGCCGAACGCAATAAAAGAAAATTTAAAAAAAATTTATTTCCCTTGGAAATTGAAAATATGGTTTTAAATAAGTATCATTACTAGATTTTTAAGGATTCCACAAGTATAATAAAAAAAACTATGAATTTTAACGTGTAAATTACTAAAAAAAATGGCATAAACATTCTGATTGTTCACCTAAGTACTACAAAACAACGCGTCCGGCAAGTATGCGGGCTTACTTTTCCTCTTCTAATAAAGAATTAATTTTTTGCATACTTTTATTTGCACGGTATTTATCACTATGGCAATCATCGCCCATAAAACAACTAACACAGCAGTTCTCTGTATTTGCCATTATGTTTCTCAATATTACTTTTACCGCAATTTGGACTACTTTAAATTAAAAAAAAACAAAACTATTTCAAGCTACTGCAAATCGGCTAAGTATCAACCGAAACAGAAAAGCCACAAAATAGATTTGTTGAATGAATCAGCACGCACATGTGGCCGCATCTATAATCGCAAAATGTTTAATGTACGTAGCCATAGACATATGAGAGGTAGACTAAGGGTGGAAGCTGGCTATTAGGGCTATGACATAAAACAAGAAACAGTACACAGATATATCGACGCTCCCAACGAAAACTAGCATATTACAAACGGTTGCAACGAAAACTAGCACATTTCCATATCGCGTCGAAAACTAATACATTTCATTTTTTTGCGCGGAAGACTAGTACATCTCGTGATTATGCATCGAAAACTAACACATTTCGAATTTCTGCGTGGAAAACTAGCACAACTCTCGGTGACGCGTTGAAAATTAACATATTTCGAAATCTCCGAGTGAAAAAAAAATTATTTCAAGGTGACTTAGCGAAGTTGATATACAAGAGAAAAGAAAAATACATATTGAAATTGAGAATTTTTTTTCTTGTTTTTTTTCTCACGTAAAGTCACTAGGTGAACTACCGAGAAAAAATGTGTGAAAATTCAATGTTTAACATAGACTCTTATGGAGAGAAAAGCATTTTTCTCGTCATTTCATGAAAAACGATAATTTTGTCATAAAACCACCTAAAGAGTATAGCATTTATATACATAACTGATCGAATCGTGTTTAGTATTCCACGTGAGATCCCGAAATGTGCTAGTTTTCATCGCGGACTTTGAAACGTGCTAATTTTCGACGCGGGGTTTCAGTTGTATTACTTTTCGTCGCAAACTCGTGAATCGTATTAGTTTTCGTAGCAAAATGAAATGTGCTAGTTTTCATTGGAGGCGTCGATATAGAATTTTACGTAATGGATTACTCTATCTATATATACAAAAAAATCTTAGTCCCTATATCTGTTCCTGGGATATATAGATATAGTAGCGCATGTTAAATTCTATATCTGTGTGCTGTTTCTTTTTCCGTTTTTTTCTTTATTTTTTAAAATTGATTTTCTTTTAACTGAGCAAACGGAAATATCCAGCTGGATATTTTTTTTTGATAATTTTCAGTTTTTCTAAATTAAATTTTAATTTTTAATTCTTAATAAAACATTAAAGTAGTGTAAGCTTACGTATCACTACTTTCTTGTTTATCAGTGAGCTATTCATTTTAATATTTTTTATAGCACGGTGTGGCCTAAGCCCGCGCTTAAGTCACGTTTATCCGTGACCTAAGTAGCCCATTATTGCACCGTGTTTATCCTGCTTGGTCATGGATATGCGTGACGGCGGGCTTAGGCAGTCCGTGCTATAAAATTATATACGATACATGTGCCTTAAGTAGCCCATTATCGCTCGGCGTAATATTAGCGCCCGAGCGCAGCGAGGGCGATAACGCTAATGTACTATTTCTTAACATGTAACCTTTTTCAAATATTTTAATTGAACCGAATGAGAATAATATACTTCACCCAAATTTTCATTTTGTTTTATAAATAAATTTATATTTATGTTTATATTTAAAAATATTATTATGAGCCAAAAGTATCAATGTAAAAAAGTTTTAATAACCAATGGTATATGAGATAAATGATTAATATTTAATGTTTTGAAATAGAATGACAAAGATAATGTAAAAAAAAAAAATACTCAATTAGGATAAAATAGATTATATGTAAATATGTAAAAGGTTTAGTAGTGATCTTGATTAATAAAAGTATTTAAGAAGTTAGGTATTTCATTGAAATGAAACATATTTATGGCCGAATCCATCTCAAATCAGGTGGTCCGCGTATGCCTATCTCACCGATCATTTTGGGATAAAAGTCTTCGTGTTCTTCTCCAAAAATTATTTGACACGTATTTCTTTATTTTTTTGTTTTATCAAAATTTCATGCGTTCAGCGACACCGAAAAATTCTGAGAAAATACTTACTTAGAAAAAAATTTTTTCAATGTGATTTTCAGACAGCTACTGCTTCACCAGTTTTTTAACCTT
>JAWWEQ010050223.1:0-11976 GCA_035583055.1 Torymus tubicola
TAAATTTTTAGCGCCTATACACTTCTTACCCATAGCTCAGCCAAGGTTTATTAGCTAATGCAGCTACAACCTAAAAGGGCGTTAACTGTGACGAGTTAACAAACCATCTCTGTTTTGTCATGTTCTGGACGTGACATTATGTTTACTTTTTCAAAGGACCAATTGTGTTTATAATAATTGCTGTGCCGCTTCCATTTTGATTTCTTATGTTGCTAATTACATTGTAATTTTCAAATGTTACTTTATGTTTTTGGGCTAGCTTGGTTTCGCATACCGCTAGTATATCAGGCGTATATTGTTTTAGGAACATCGAGAGCTCAAACCTTCTGCTATTTGCAATTAATGAGTTTATATTAATTTATGCAATGTACAGATTACTCAATTTTTTGTACTTATTTATGACGTTTTTTATGTCCATTTCATGTTTAGATGCTTGGCTATGTGCTCTATTTTTTCTGTGTTGTTATTTATATTTTTTTGCAATTCTTTATTTTGGTTTGAGACTAGATTAATAAGATCTTTTTTAGATTATCTAGCATAGCTGCAATGGAGATGATTGAGTTTGATTGAATGTTTGAGCCTTCGATATTCTGTACATTATTATATATATTGTTTCTTAATATAGGGTTATTTCTATTTTTATCCGCATGATTAATCAAAGCGTTCGCATATGTATAGATGTATCTGTAGGTTCTATCTTTTACATTTGTTGAGTTTTTGTTTTTTGTCACATTTGTTTTTTGTGTTTGTTTTAATGCGTAGTCTTTAAAAACTTTACAACCTCTGTATGAGGCGGGGTGGCCATATTTTTTACAGTTAATACAAAATAAACTTTGTCTATTGCCTTCTGTTTTAATCTTACATTGGCCTGGAAGGTGTTGGTTTTCACATTTAACGCATCTATAGTTCACGTTCCAATTCTTTGGCATTTTTTGCATTGGGACGCTCCCTGTCTGTAGAGGGGCTCCCATTTGAGTGCTTAAAAAAGAATACTTTTGATTTTATGTAAGTTAGTTACTAATGTTGTTGCTGTTACTTAAACTAAAAATGATTTTATATTAGCGTTTTTTGTTGGGAATTGATTAATATTTACTATTTCTATTTTGTCTAGCATCATGTTATGTAATTCATTTTGAATGTCTTTAATTGTCATTTCTATGTTTAGTCCTTTGAGGATACGAGATTTTATTTTTTTTTTCTTTGGCAGTGTATGAATAGAATGGGATATTAGCTTTTGTTAAAGTGGATTTAGCATTTTCAAACTCACCTATATCGCTTGTTATAATGTTACATTTGTTGTTTTCCATATTTTTAATTATAAAACCATCGCATTTGTTGTTTTTCACGTGCCATGCACGTGAGGTAATATACGCCGCACGGAAATGGTATTCTACATCGCCCACTTGCCGTATTAGACGCACTAGATACGGCAAATGTATTGAGAGGTAGTCGCGCTCGTTGCGGGACACACATACACTAGAGAGAGAGAGAGAGAGTAAAATAAAGTAAGTTAAATGAAATAAATGAAATAAATAAAATCAAGTGACTTGCGTGCGCACCGTGGCATTGATACTAGCTATCCACGGGAGGAAGGCTAGGGATCTAGACTGAGTAGGTGCTGACGTACCGCCTTTTTGTAAGAGTGGTAAGTGGGAAGGTGACGAACGGACAGGGGGAGAGAGTTACAAAGCCGGGCGCCCTGGACGAGAAACGCCCTGTCGCCCGTCTTATAGTTCATGGCGGGGACTCTCAATTCCGGCTGCACACCTCTACTAGTCGCCCTGGGCTTGCTCTTTGTGAAAAATGCAGCCAAGTAGCTAGGCTCACGCAGCTGTATGATCTTATAAAGTAAAACGGCTGCAAAATAGAGCCTGCGTGAGTCAGTACGAAGCCAACCCAAGCGCCTAATAAAGTCGAAGAGCAGCAGTAGCGTCAGTTTTCTGTTGTCGATACCCATCCGTATGTCATCAGTGAGTTTAAGAAGTGCAGTCTGAGTGCTATGATGTTTTCTGAATCCGACTTGGAGTGGATCGAGTAGATTGTTATTATTGAGATACTCCGTGATTTTGTCGTGGACTATCTTCTCAAGCACCTTAGACAGGAAATAAAAAAGGGCGATAGGACGAAAGTCTGACGGCGATGATGGCACAACTCGCTTCTTGAGTGCAATAATTTGCGCCTGCTTCCAGGTACTCGGGAAGATTCCCTGCACAAAAGAGGAGTTGAAGATTCGCACTAAGTATTCACCAATTACGGGTAGAGCTTTCACGATCACCTCACTGGGAACGCCGTCAGCCCCCCTTGCTTGCGAGGAGAAGTGAGAAATAGCAAGGACTACATCACTTAAAGAAACTGGGTTAATAGAAAAACCCTCCTCAGTTGCAGGTAAAATAGAGTCCATTGCATCATCTATGTTTTCAAGGGGGGATACAGAGATACCAGCAAAGTGCGCATTCAGTTCACCCGGCGTGAAGCCGCACAGATCCTCCTCCTTACGCTTCGGTAGAAGGCCAAGTTTCCGCATTTCCTTCTATATGTCCTTGTTAGCATCAAAAGCATTAGAAAGCTGTTCGTGTAGGAAGGAGTTGCGCTCTTGAGTAATGCGGAATTCAACCTCCTCACTGAGCTGAAAAAACTCATCGAACACCGCCGACCGTCCAATGCGCTTGTAACGTCTATGGGCTGCATTGCGTTTGCCGATCAGTAGTCTCAGCTCAGGACCAATCCAAGGAGCATTTCTGTCGCAAGGTTTTACGACTTTTAAAGGAGCTAATTTTTCTATTGCATAATTTAAATTTTGATTGAATGAAAACAGCGCACCTTCAAAATCGGATTCGATCGAACTCATGCTCACCCACTCACAGCTTACAAGCAGTTCATTGAGAGATTCCGGGCACACACTTTTAAAATCTCTGTAGGAGAAGGAATCCCTTACTGGTTCCGGCACAAAATAATTGATAGTAGCGTCAATGACCGCGTGTTTACCAAAACTGGGAAGCATTCATTCGTATGGTGTAGCACTTCGTCGTTTTCGTCAGTCATGATTAAATCAATCCAGGTGGGAGACGTGGGTGTCATGTGATGGGTTGGGCCGTGAGGTACGATGTATCGGGATAATTCCCGGGCTAGGTTTCGGATGGTAAGTGCATCCGCGTCGGACGCTAGTGACAAATCTGCATTCAGATTCCCCATGATGAACTTATGGCTGTACTCGGCACTTAGGTCTCGCAGAACACGAAATAGGTTGGTGTCCCTTTGCAGAGCTATGTGTGGGGGTCTATAGATGACACCGACAAGAATGGGAGGAGAGGAGCCCTGTTACAGTCTACAGAAAAGATACTCAGAGATGGAGGGTTTTCCAGGTCCCTGAGTAGCTAATGACACTAAGACAGTAACTCTGAAGTCATCCCGTGCATACAGTGAAACTCCACCCCCATATATGTTGCGGTCCTGCCTAGTTACCGAGTAGCCATCTATCTGAATCAGACTGTCATCAACGTCGGGGCCTAGCCGGGACTCAACTATTCCAAAGAAATGGTAGGCTCGATTTTCGGAGAAATAGAGGCGGAGATTGTTTAGCCAAGATCTAAGAGAGTTGATGTTGTTACACCCCGCCCTGAGAGGACCCCTACCTCGCATCCGTCCATCGGCAGTCGAGCCCAGTTATGAGGTACGCTCCGATCGGACTGCCTGCTCTGTCCCGTATACTGGAACATTTCCATCGTTACCAGTAGGCAACACACTCACGTTGTCACCTTGAGGTAGAGGTTTATTAGGGGCAGACTGGCTCGCCGTCTGAATGACATGCAGGTCGGATAACGTGGCAAACACATGAGCACGCTCGCCGCCCCTACGTCTGGCCAGAAAACGGCCGCCTGAGTGCCAAACATATTTGATGCCCAGTCCCTGGGCGATGGTAGGTAAACTTTTAAAGGTTTCAAATTTTTCTTGGGGCAACATTTCATTAATAAATATTTTATAGTTGGACACACAGGCAGCCGAGACATGCGCCTGACCGCGACGCTAAGCCCTCCTCTGCATTGCATCCATCTCTCTCGGACGGGCCTCGAGTATGCATAACACGCGTTCCGATGATATTTTCCCGTTTAATTGTCGGTACAACTGATTTGAGCACCGCGTAGGCTATTTCATTGCCAATTTCAGTTGATTCTTTAAAATCTTTCTTCAATATACCATTTAATATTACTTCGCGGGACTCAAAGTCAGTGCCATCGGATCGTGTGAAAGAGGTCACGGGACCCGGCCGAGAAGATGGGTGTATCGATTCCGAGTTATTATGAGCAGAGATGGCGGAGTTTTCAATCTCGCGTTGCGCAGGTTTATTGACTCCTCAATTACTAATTAAATCGCCTTCCCTGTGAGCGAATTGGAGACTTTTGACTTGACTTGTGAAGCTGCTAATCGCTTTGTCCAATTTTTTTTCTAGAGTAAGTTTTTCGTCGAGAAGCAGCTGACATCTATTGTTAATCTGATCAAGTATGTTATTTTGCTTTTCTAAGTGTTTCTCAAGATCGGAAACCCGCGTAGCCAGCTCCACGTTGATGGAATTTTCCACTTCGCTCAACGCGCAGGTGGTATAGCGCGGCTCACGGTTCCGATTCTCGAGACACTTGATTCCGTCTAGCTGCTTCTCGAGCATGTCAAAACGCTGAAAGAACAGCTCCAATGTACTCACAGGTACTAGTACATTAGTTACGCCATCCAGGTTTACGTCCCCCAGCGGTGGAGGCAGCACCCGAATGGCGGCGTCGGAGAGTTTCGCGAGCGGCGATGATGTCATTGAATCTCTTTTAGTCGTCAGTGTCTTCAATGCTGGTAACAATGCATGAGTACCAGTGACCCGCCCGTCACTGTCTCCTGGCTCTTGCGCTTGCGCCTGCGGGCAGCTTACCCGCTTGGCACCTCTTTCTGGCACTCGAGACCCCTGCGCTACGTCAACCTGCCCTGCTGTCTCAGCAGTATTGCGCCGTGCTCGCTGCTTGGTTGGAAGGAAAAGCGTAGCAGCCGGCGTCGATGATCCGAGATGCGTGCGATGGTGGGGGGTGGCATTAATTGAAATATTAGACGTGCGTCCCTGTGAAGACGTCGCACGCGTGCTCACCTGCGCGCTCTCAGACTTGCTGTCTGTCTTGGACGCCTTCTGTAGTCCTTGGGGCTGCTCCTCACTCCGTCAGGAATCACACGCCGCATCACGTTTTTTTCCTGAGCATTTGGAGTGGCAGGGCAGGCGGCATATCGGGCATAGTCCTAGCTGCCTTGTCGATGTTTCTTCGCGAACAGCACACGTCATTGCCATGTTTACACAACAAGGCGCGTGGTTTCTTCTGCGATGTTATTGACAGATTTCCGTCTGCTGTCGGTTGGCCCGCTGATTTAAAAATTTGAACGTTGCGTTGCCTGGAAAGCTGCCTCAGCAGGAACCGTTCCTCAGCTTGCAGTGCCGTGCTGTAGTAGCGCAGTGAAGTTGGCGGAGGTGCAGACAATGGCAGTAGGAGGAAGACCCGATATCGTCGATGCTGTCAGTGAAGATGCCGCTTGGTTGTATCTTTGCTGATCGTAGAGCGTTGGGTAAGCGTCGTGAAAAGGAGAAGTAGCTCCTGGCTCATAGGTAAACGCGTAAAACGCGAGACCTTAGGCGGAGAGCTTGAGAGCCGATGGAGCTATTTTCCTGTCAACAAAATACTGCGATGAGTAAAAAGGTGTTAGAGTTATGCTCAAAAGAAGTAGGAGCGACCTTAAGAGAGATGTTGACACTTACCCGACAAGAGAGAGAGAAAGCGAGAGAGAGAGAGAGAAATGTATAACATTTTATTTCGCCAAGGCAAAGGCCGAATGGCGCATTAATAATTACAATATTAACAATTGAATTTAACAATAATAAATCAACAATAATAAATCAACAATAATAAAATGTATAAAAAATTCTAACTCAAACCCTTTCATAATGGCAAGCTTTTGCACGTTCTCTGACTAGACGTAACAATACATGTTCTTCTTTGGCGAGGAAATCATTAAGAACTTTCTTATCTGCAAGGTCACGTAGATCAGGGAAGATGGTTACAACAGTAATGTTCCCTTTACGAATTTTCAGCCGCATAACCACATTACGCACTTGTACGGACTTGAAACGCAGAATGAGTGAGAATGACTTCGGAGCAGTAGTACCGACGTTAGAAGTACCAGAACTCTCAGTGTCCTTAGCGCTATTAAGTTTCCTGACACTAATTAAATCATCTTTGAATTTAGTGGCCCCGATGGGTAAGCCCGATTTCAGCGGTTGACTCATGAGGTCGATCATTTTGAACTGCACGCTGCTCAAGAGCCTCTAATCGCGCGTCGACTTGACTGAATCGCTCGGACATGGATCTAGCGACCTCGTTTAACCTGGATTCCAATCCCATCATATGTGTAAACATAAACTCGTACATCCGAGACATCTTGGCATCGCTATCCAAATTGTTAAATCTAGACATTTCTTCTGAGACTGCTGCTACTTGGGGATGTCGCTGCGACCCTAACGGTAGACTCACCGGGGCTCCTGCTAACTGATGATGTTGTTGCGGCGCTGTCGACCCATTTGGGAAAGAAAAGAGCGGTGTGTGGGGGTCAGATGGCAAACTATTACCACTGGCCGTATTTATGCTGGAAAGCCTCGAAGCCTGGTACGAATTTGATAGCGAAGCCAAACAGCACGACTTATTACACGACTCGCAAGTTGAAAAGTCTTTTTTAATACTAGAGTTGCACTTTGCGCACTGGGGCATTTAATAACTAAAATAATAACAGCTAAATACTAAGTCATACGCTTAAAAACACTTATAAAAGATACGAATTAAAAAAGCTTATTTACAATATTAAAAATACGAATATAAGGTTACAGAATTAAAATTTAAATTTAAATTTAAATTTAAAATTACCGCCGTGCCCGATGGTAATTACTCGAACGCATACGGTAAAATGGCAACAGTCGGTAAGGTAGATCACCAGTAAGTGACTGAGCACAGGGGCCTTTGCGAAACGTAGCGATAGGGGCGATAGTTTTGCGCTCAAGCTGCGCGAACTGTGCTGCGCGTGATAAAAACAACCAAAATTGCTGACTCACACAAAAACTTCTCATGTAAAAAAACAGCTGCTAAAAGAGGTGAGCGTACCAGCAGACGACGGTGAACAGCTGATTAACTACACACAACTGGAAGTGAATAGGCGGTGAAGAAGGCGTGCGTATGCAGCGTAAGTGATGTGGTGCAGCGCAAGTAGACGGCGGGCAGCTGTGTAGCAGTGCAACAATGGAGTGCAGTGGCTGGACATGCAGATGCAAATTGCTTTCTTTTCCCTCCGCGGGGTAGTAAGGCCGGGCAACAAGCGGAAGTCGATTACTGAAGTGTGGAGTTAGCCACAGACAAAGTGACGTTTTGAGATTAAGGCGTCGTCGTATTCAGGAAACGGTCCCCGGCACGTAAAACAGGAGCGACGTACCTCGAGTTTTGGGGCTGGGAGCTTGAGTGCCGTCTAGGGCGCCTTTTCCTGCAATGATTTAACTCCAAGGAGTAAAAAAACTATTAGTATGTGAGAAGGTACAGGAGCCTAAGCAACGTACGTCTCGACATACCGGCAGAGAGAGAGAGAGAGAGAGAGAGAGAGAGTGATTGATTGATTGATTGATTGATTGTAGTTTATTTATGTACATTATGTTGTAAAATTATTTGCAAAGATATAATGAAGTATATGTAAGATATAATAATAGCTTTGATTACAATAGGTTTCAGTATAATTCAAGTAGTGAATAACAACAATAAAAGAAAAATGCTAACAATTTGAACAATAAAATTTGAGAGAGCGTAACAATCATAATAATATAATGATAATAATAACGGACAATAGTAAAATGTAATAAAAGAAATATGTACAATGCGGCGCACTTGATGAGTATGAAATGAAAAATGATAAAAGTTGATGGCTATTATATGAGCGAGTGATAGGTGAACATAGTAATTGAGTTGGGAAATGTGTCATAAGTCAAAAAGCTTCTCGGAATTTGAAAACGTGTTGATGGAAAGTTGTAGTGGCTTCACGGTTAAATATATGATTATATAATGCAGTTTTGAAAGATACTAAGGAGGTAAGATCGCGTATAGTTGCTGGAAGGAAATTCCACACGTAACTGGCAGTGATGTGAAATGAATTCCCAAGCGCTTTACGATCATGCTTGGGAATAATTAGTGGCTTGACATCGCTCCTAGAGGGCCTGTCACTTACTCTGCGGAGAAAGAAATTCGCAAGATAGTTAGGCTGTCCACATTGATTCAGTTTATAAAACAGGGTGGCCGCAAAGTAAAGTCTTCGATCTACATTGGTGGTCCATCCCAGTTGACGCCTGTAAGGAGTGATGTGCTCATCTCTTCTAGCACCAAATATGTAGCGAATACCGATATTCATTATCACCTGTAGTCTATTGTCTTGTTCATCCGAGATGTTACAGTAAGCTAGAGAGCAGAAGTCGATCAGGAGCCAAAGAAGTGCTTGTATTAGGTGCTTCCTCAATTGTAAGGTGGTGCTATTTCTCAGACGATGCAGCCGGTACATTAGTGTATTAGCCCTTTTGCATACTTCATTGACATGTTCCTTCTAACATAATCGATTATCGAGCACCAACCCTAGATTTCGGACAGAAGAAGAAAATTGCACCCTCGAGTTGCCAATGGTAATGTCAGATGCTACAGAAGGAAGTTGGTTAATGAAGAAGGGATTACCGCAAACTATGGCTTTCGTTTTGCCAACATTTAGCTTAAGATGATTGCTTGTGGTCTAACTAGCTATACGACTGGCATTTCTACTCATTTTTTCAATTAGAGAACAGAGATTATTCAGATGGCATTGAGCATATATCTGAAGATCATCTGCATAAAGAATACGGGGTATTCCAGGATCAAGGTAGAGACTTACGTCATTGACATAGAGCGCGAACAAAAGTGGACCTAAGACAGAGCCTTGTGGTACACCCGTATTTAAGGGCTAAAAGGATGAAATGGACCCGTTTTCCCGTTTTACCGCTTGTTGTCGACCAGATAAGTAATATGCAATCCATTTTAGTGCTTATTTAGAAAAGCCATAGATCTCCAGTTTACGGAGAAGGAGTACGTGGCAAACAGAGTCGAAAGCTTTACTAAAATCAAAGACGAGGAAGAGAGTGACATGTTTTCGATTGATTCCCACTCGAATATCGTCCGCTAGTTTGATGAGAGCTGACTGTGTACTATTGTTTTTCCTGAATCCGGTCTGCATACAGTCTAAGATATGATACGTTTCAATATGATCGTTGATTTGCTGATGAACTATGTATTCTAAAGCCTTTGAAAGAAAATTAAGTAGTGATATGGGACGGAAGTCACTGGGGCTACAAGGTGTTTTAATCTTGTTCAAGGCCAAAACAAGTGAGCTCTTCCACTCAGAAGGAAAATTAGAATATTTAATGGCAGAGTTGAAAAGATTAGGAAGGTGGTTGGCTATCGAGGGAAGAGCTGCTAAAATAAAGCATTGAGGAATGCCGTCCGGCCCCCTGACTTGAGTAGTAAAGTATGTAACCGCTGCGATTACGTCCAGTGTGTTTATCTCTTTGAGAAAGAAAAACTCAGAAAGCTCTTTAGATTGCAGTTCGGTTAGATATTCATCCAGAGAAAGAGCTTTCGGGTCGAATGACACTGAGCAAAAGTACTCATTGAGCTGCTCAGGTATGAAATCGTGAGGACACTTTGCTTTGGGTGGAACAATACCCAGATGCCTCAGTTCTTTCCAGAGTGCAGATGGATCTGAAATGGATGCTAAGCGTGTATAGTAGAATTTAAGTCTAGATGATTGAATAATCTTATGAGCTTGATCTCTAGCCTGACGGTATATTAAAAGGTCATATGGCTGTCTCGTTCGTCTGTAGCGTCGGTAAAGTATGTTTCTTTCAGAAATAAGGTTTTTATGTAGTGAGGTGAACCAGGGATGACTATTTTTGTTAGGCTTGACTGTTGTGAGTGGGACCAAACGATCAATGGTTGATGTGAGGTTACCGTAGAGTACTGATAATCTGGACTGTGGAGAGTCAGAACTTGTTGTCACACAGCTACGGAGGTAAATATCTAAAACTCTTACATCAATAGCCTTAAAATCCAAGAAAGAAAAAGATTTGGCAATGAATTTAGGTACAGAGATATCAATGGTGGCCGTTATGATACTGTGGTTGTCTATGAAAGGTATTTCAGACTTCCAGAAATCGAGTAATGTGTCTTATTGGTCAATAATACAAAGATCGAGCCAGGTACCTGCATCTCTATGATATATAGCTCCATGGGGAACGAGCTGTAGTGAGTTTTCAAAAAGAAGATTGCGTATAAAGACAGGATCAAAAGAGTCGCAGAATTGATTGGCATTAAAGTCACCCATTATTATTTTGGTACTATAGTTGTGCATGTTAACTGTTAAATCTTCCAAAAAATTGCTATTTTCTACGAAAGGTGCATGAGGTGGTCTATAGACCACCGCTGCAAAGAATGGCGGAATACCTTTGGCTCTAACCTCACAGAATATGTACTCTGGTGTGCCTGGTTGACATGTCCATTCTACTGTAGATGAGCAGAGAAAATTAGAAGTGTGGGAATTGTGTACAAAGAGTGCTACACCTCCACCCCTACTGTTACGGTCTTTTCGAAACATGACATAATCCCCTAGTGATATGAGATGGTCCTCCTTCTTTTCGGTGAGCTTGGTCTCAGTCACTGCTATCAAGTGGTAGTAGGGACGAGAGGCCAGAAAGTGTCTTATTGTTTCAATGTGACCCAAGATTGAATTCGCATTGAAACAGCATATTCTTAATCCATCTCCAGAGCAATTTATGGTTGTTAATTTACTATTGGGTGATGTTGAGGAAGGAGAAGAGTTATCAGAAAGGTGGTGAGAATGATTTACTATCGATGATTTTGGGTGTGTGATGATGTGTAGGCGAAAATATTAAAAAGCAGTATAAGAAAATGACTTGGAACTGAAAAATGATGAAATTGATTGGGTTCCTAAAATCATAGGTAGGAAAATGCTACAAATTGGCAAAAATGGTAATATTGAAGTAAAAATGAAAGTGACTACGATATGGAAGGAACATTGTGGGAAAGAAGATTGTTATTTTTGTAATACAAATTTGCATGGAGTTAATAGAAGTAACAAATCGCAAATTAATTACGCTAACGTTGAAAGTGTTACAAAACCTATGTATGAATCGCCAATTGATGAAAGAGAAGATTCAAAGGGTATCTGCACAAGTGAAAGTATTAATGTTGAGCAAAATTGAGACATGATAAAGATGAAATCGTAGAAGAAGAAATGGAGAGAGAACCTGAAGAAGTTGTTATTGCGGAAAAAGAAAAATCGCTTGGTGAAGACAGTAACGTTGCTAGTACGAGTGATACAAGTGACGAGGAATACACCCTCTATAATGCTAAGAACGAAAAAGGTCCACTTACACAAGAAAAAGTGAATGATCTCATGCGCGATTAGGGCCTACCAAAAGATGGGGCAGAGTACTTGGCTTCATGCCTGAAACAAAATACTAATGAAGCTGGAAAAATTAAAGTTTCTTTCTACCGATACAGAGATAAGGAATATCGTAATTATTTCACTTACGATGAAGAATTTTCCTTAGTGTACTGCAAAGATATAGTTGGGTTGATGAATCGCTTTAAACATGAATGTTACAAACCCAACGAGTGGAGATTGTTCATCGATTCGTCGAAGAGAAGTTTAAAGGCTGTTCTATTACACAATACAAATGTTTATGCAGCCATTCCCATAGGATATTTGGTATTACTGGAAGTAATATTAAACCGAATAAAATGCAATGATGATAAATGGCAAATATGTGGGGATCTTAAAATCATAACAATACTTTTAGGGCAACAATCGGGATTCACAAAATATCCT
>JAWWEQ010050224.1:0-11974 GCA_035583055.1 Torymus tubicola
TTTTACAGTTGTAATAAAAATGCGGTATAATTTCAGTTGGTCCCAACGCTACTACAAAATATAGTAATTTTTCTTAGCTTTATAATAAATTTTAATACATCGTTTCTCTCAGTGTGATAACGTTTATAATTGAATTTTATAAAGATAGTTTAGGAAGAAACTTATATGGATTTTGTGCAAACGTTTATCCTACAGAAAAGAACCAGAGCGTAAAGGTAACGCAAAATCAGGAAACACAAGACAGATACACACATACCTACACACAGCTACGGAGCGAGAAAGGAAAAGAGAAAACATGAACAAAAAAAAAAGATTTCGAAAGAGAAACGCCTTCGAGCGTATTCGAAAGAGGATAAGTCGCCTGCGCTGATCGTGAGACTATACGAATAATTCTTTTTGCTTTTCCCTGTCCCGAGATCTAGGCATGCGCACACGCATGCGGTGAATCTCCAGGGAACATCGCTTCGTTTTCCTTCTCGTCGTCTTCCTTCTTTTCCATCCCCTTCCGTCCCTTTAGACCGAAAACGCAACAACCGCGGAAGTCACGTCGAAAATGGGACGCAGTGACCTGACAATCCTCCTCGTATACCTGGTGCAGCTTGCACACGTGTACCCCTTTATCGTTGTTTTTCTCCATCTCCTTCCTTCTCTTTCGCCTTCTCTGTAACTTTCTCTCTCTCTCTCTCTTTCTCGCTGTTATCGCTTAATCGCATCATTGAACTTGTTCTCCTTCCGAATCTTTACAGGGGAGGAAGCAAGAGAGAGAGAGAGAGAGAGAGAGAGAGAGGAGAGAACGCGCGCACCACTTTGTATTTAAATGGCGGAATTTCGACCGAATTAATTTATCGAGAAGTTTGGAGAAGAGAAGGGGGTATAGAGAATTGAAAGGATTTCGGTAGTCGCTTGGGGCTTTAGCGAGTATTTAAATGCATTGCGAGAGGCTCGAAGAGATACGGTTTTCGTATTTATCGGCGTTTTAGGCGTGAGATATTGCATTGTCGCGTTGTTTTTGTTGATCATTGTTGCATTATCTTTTTAAAGTATACCATTGTACCTGGAAAACTTGATTTTTGGTATTTTTACAGTATTTGTAGGTTATAAGGTGGTATTTAATTAAACTATTATCTAATGACGAAAGATTGATATTAAACATTTAGACTTCGATGGAAAATTTAAAATTTAGATGGCAGATCAATCTTTTGAAAATTATATTTTATACATTATAAATCTCTACAACATTGAAACGATCGATTTGTGTTTGCAAAAACTCATTAATTTTCCAAATCCCGATAATTTGCATCGTTCGAAATCTTTGCCAAATCACGCACACACGCACATACAAAGCAGCGAAGAAGACTCCAGAGAAAAGTAAAAAAAAAGGATTCAATTTGTATTCCAAACAGATTGTATTTCTTCTCAGAGAATCCCATCGCGTCGTCAAAGCGATCTTCATTCCGACGACTCAACTCTCTACCCTCTACAAATCCATTTCCCCACATCGAAAATAATGAAAACCTTCGTTGAAGACGACGACATCACTATCTTCTACCTTAAAACCTTTACCGTACCCGAAAAAGCAACTATATGAATCTTTCTCTCACTCTCTCCCGTTACTCGCCTAGGAAAGAGAGATTATCTGGTACTACAAAAATAAATACAGAGCAAGTATAAAATATAACAAAATTATAATGGCGAGCATAACAAATTGAAAAAAATACAAGTGAGTAAAAATCTATGCAAAATATCGCATGGCGGTAACGCAATAAGCATGGAAAAAAGGAGGAGAACAAGAACATACTTATTGACTATAAGAAATAAAATAAAGGTATACACAACGAAGCTTGCCTAGGGTACGCTCGCAAAGATGCTAACAAGTTAATAATACAAATTATAAATTTACAGGGGTGCATACATATATTTACAAAGCCGCATACAAATATTTACATAGACGCATACATACATTTACAGACATGCAATATAAAGAGAAAATACTGACCGCTCCCGCAATCAATCAGCAGGAATATAAACATTTTTAAGGCCTTCAGACACTATTCTCTCTCGCCAGTCCCTACGATCACGTTCGAGAATTGAATTTATGAAGGGTGGATTTGAAGGTATTAATCAAGTGGGGAGAAAACGAGGTACGGGGCAGGGAATTAATAAGTCGGGAAGCAGTGAAGGCGAAGGAAGAGTTGAGGACTTCGGTACGGGAGGGTTTGAAGTAGAGAGATGGCGAGGAAAGACGGTTCGAGTTTCTGACGTCTATGTCAGTGCCTATCAGGGCGAATCTACATGTGAGATAAGAAGGCGGTTGGTGAGCGATAATGTTGTAGGCTAGAGAACCGCCGAAGTAGTCTCGACGATTGAAAGGAGACAACCAGCCTAGCTCAAGGCGATACGGTGTTACATAGGCTCGGCGAGGGATATTGCCATAAACGAACCGCACACACGCATGAAGTGCACGCTTCAACTTAGTTTAACGCTCTTCGTCGAGGGCGTGATAAAGGATGCACGCGTAGTCGAAGTGCGGGATGACCAGACTCTCGACAAGATGTTTACGGAGTTTCCTCGAAAGAGCGTGCTTGTAAAATTTCAGCGTGTATAATGCACAATAAATTTTTCTCACGCAATGGTTGACGTGTGTGGCCCAGTTAAGTGTTTGCGTTATGTGGACACCCAGGATTTTGACCTCCACCTCGTAAGGGAGTTCTTGGCCGTTGACTTTGACCTTCGGAATGATATTGAGGTCAAGACGGGAAGTGAAAGCCTGACTGCCCAGAATAATGACTTTCGTCTTATCTACATTGAGCCGAAGTCCATTAGCAGTAGCCTAGTTGGCCACAGCACTCGTATCTTGGCTTATTGCGGCTATTCCTTCGTTCAAATTGGTGAGGAAGAATGAGTGATGAACCTGCTTATAATCGGCGAATATCATGTGGTGTGAGTTGCGTAGACACAGAGGTAAGTCGTTAATAAAGATGGAGAATAATAATGGGCCCAAGACACTCCCTTGAGGTACTCCGGTGGTGACAGGTGTCCACGCAGAGATGTTTCCGGCGTCATCACGAACTGCCTGATAACGTCCGCTGAGATAAGAGAAGAACCAATGGATGACTTCCGCAGAACAGCCACGGCAACGTAGTTTGCACAGAAGCAGTTCATGCGGCACTGTGTCGAACGCTTTAGGGAAGTCAAACAACACAAGAGCCGTGATTTTTCCTGGCTCAATTGCTAGACGCACGTTTTCAGTGACCCCAAGGAGAGCATAAATTGACTATTGGCTTTGTGTCCGACAGTGTTTCCATCAACTTCTTTTTCGCAAGCGGAACAAGTAACGAATTCTGCCACATCGCAGGAAAAGAGTTAGATGCGAAAGAGTGGTTAAAAATCGTCACGAGTGGATTTAACAAAGATGGCAAAAGAAGCTTGAGCATAGGCGACGAAGTGTCATCGGAACCCGAGGCCGCAGACGAAGATCTATTAATAACTGCCGCAACTTCGTCGGCTGATACGCAGCTAAACTGAAACATATTCGTCGTGCGTGGAGGCTCACTTACTATGCTCCTGAGGTCACCAGCAGTTAGAGGGCGCGGATGCACGTTAGAAACGACGGCCGCATAGTGTCTAGAGAGATCGCCAACCGAAAAACGCGAGAAAGGCGAGGGAATTCTTTACTGACAATCCCAAACTTTCTTATCTCCCTCGACTTAGCGCGAGCATCGGGGGCATTGGCCAGTTTAGCAGAGATGTGCTTATTCTTAGCAGAGTCGAGTAAATTAGAAATCTGGCCACGAAGTTGTTTATAACTTGCGAAATGGGCGGCAACTCCCGAGGTTGCGTTTTTGACGGTGAAAGACTGGTCACATACAGAAATTGCCGGTGATTGATAGTGAATGAAAAATCATCGCTGCTCGCTTAACCTCCAAAGAGATGGTGACAAAGAACTGCAGATAACTTCAAAAGTACGGCCGGCACATCGATGGTTATTAGCCCAACATGAACCTTGGACTGAAAGGCTTGTGTACAGATAAGAAGAAAAACTCGTTCAGACAGACCACACTGCGAAAAAAGCCGACAAGCAAGAGCCAAAAGAAAACTGTTAGCGCATCTCAAGAGAAGAAAAGAGAGCAGAGAGAGAGAGAGAGAGAGAGAGAAAAGAACCATCACCAAGGCATCATTTATCTCACGATAAAGATTCACCTTTCAGAAGTATATACGCGCGTTGGTTGTTGCGCACGCTCGAGTTTCTCTACGAGGTGGCTTTGTCAAGTAGGGGCGCATCGCGTTGCAATTCGAGACCTACAGCCCCGCCTTGTTAACAAGCGATGAGTCAGTCGGTCGCCACGTTGCCGCAGCAGCAGCAGCAGCAGCAGCGCTTGCTTAAGCTTACTTCTCACGAAGATGCGGAAGGAGCTTGCAACTGACGGGTTTTGCAAGGAACAGAGGTGTTGTTCTGCGTGGTATTATTGCCGCTGAGCGTGGTGAAGATGGAAGCTGAGAGAGAGAGGGAGAGAGAGAGAGAGAGAGAGAAAGGGGTATTAGAAAATTAATTGTCGTCTAGTTGTGTTCGCGCGCACACGCAGTCGTATACTACAGGGGTTTACTATGGTAATTATCCAGGTAAAAGGTTTTTGAGGTCGAAGTTGAAATTGTTAAGACGTATATATCGGCTTGGCTGTGTTGGTTATAGAGAAAGTCTAGTTTTTAGATAGCATATTATAAGTTTGATTTCGGTGGTGAAATTTACAATTTTGGTTCTCATAATTGCAAACTGTATGTTACACGTTGCGAATGAGCGATGCATTCGTCGCAGCCGTTACGAGTTAATTTTCTACTGTAAACGCACAATTCCACATGCTGAAACTGTCGTAGCGATGATTAACCACCGTGCGACAAGATCGTATTTTGTCCCTTCGTCATTATAAACTGCAATTGGTATGTAACCTTTTGTTATTGATTGGTAAAATTGTTGGAAAATATTTCAAACAAATTTGCAAACCTCATGTGAGGTCTGATTTGTGATTTTTGGCACCAAAATTGATGGTTATTTTATTTTGATGGAGTTTTCCGAAATATATAAATGTTTTTAAATTTGTATGAATTTGGTAACTTTCTTGGAAAATAATTATTTTAACAATTCCTAAGTATTTATAAATTGTCGATTTTAGATTATGACTTATATGTATATTACTGAAAAATTCTGATCTTTTGAGCCTGAATAACGACAATATATTTAAATTCTATTCAATCCTACATTAAATATCTTTTCATCAATTTCAATAAACGCAACTATCTCAATCCTAAATAAGCAATTCATCTCAACACCAATTCAACTCTCCATAACCGCAGCATATCCACCGGGTGCTCCACTAATCCTCGCCATTCCTTTTTACCACCCATCTAATTAATTTTTCAAGCCGCGATAGCCTTAATCGTCGTTCTCTCCTGCACACCCATTCTACATCCTTCCTATCTTCCCGATCTCCATCCACCAGCTTCTCCCTCCAATAACAATTCGTTATGGTAACTGCTACCTCGGCGAGAAAATCGCCGAACACGCCGCGATCTTTTGCAGCGGACGCCACGACCGCCGAAACAAATGGTCGTAATTTACGCCGGTGGTACCTTAAGTAACCCATCCATTTGGTTGGTAAGCCTTCCTTCCTTCCTTCCTTCCTTTCCCCTCCAGAGCGCATAAGACAAGATTCAAAGGTCGATGAAAGGCAATAGGGAGCAGCAGCACTCGCGCACACTTGTAGCTCTCAGTTGCTGTACGCCGCTTTTCTCGCTACGAAATAGGAGAGGGGATGGGGATGCAGTGAGCTGCTCTACACGAGATACGCGGTTGGAGCTCTCTCCGGAGAGCACAGAGAGCTTCCTAGTGTGGCTGAGTGGGTATGAATGCAGAAACGCCTGTAAATATTCTAACAGGGGGTTTCAGGAGAGTGAGTTCTGTGAATTAAAATGGGGTTGCGTAGTTTCATTTTTTTTATGTTATAGTGCGTACTAGAGTAGTAGATATTTTGATATTTTTTTAATTTCGTGGATGAATACTTATTTCGTTTAGTCAATATTTAAAGAACGAAGTAAACTGGGAAAAGAAAAAGTCCGAAAGTTTGTTAAACAAGCCAGACACAAGTATTACCGTTCGTTGGATATTAATGAGGAAAATCTAGAAAAAGTGTACTGGTCTCCGATTAATATGTATGAACTTTTGGAACTTTGCCAGACTTGTATGTATATAAGAAATAGAGAAGTACGAAAAAATGTTTAGAATCTCTTTACGAGTAAGATTTGTGTCAATTATTTTTATCACAGTAGAGTATCGCCAGATTTCGATTCCTAATACCCGAAAAACTATGATAAACTAGTATTATATATAATGATAAATTTTACCCTATTTTACCATCAAACCATAAAAAAAAATAATATCAAAGCAAGCGACTAAAAAAACAACCAACATCGGTTAATGGCCACAAAACGATAGGGAACAAGTGTTTTCCCATCAACTTCCAACAGGTACTCAGTATCTCCCCCCCATCGTCCAGATGTATAAACAACAGTCGAATAACCCTTAACACACACGCATACACCATGTCTACTCTCTCAAAAGACAACAGTCACGCGAAGCAAAACGAATCCACCCCACGTTGTCCTATCAGCTCCCGTCAAGTTTTCTCAGGACTCGCCGTGCTGTGTACGTAATTCATCCCTTACGCGCGTGCTCACGTATGTTTATCCTGCGACGCGACGAATCCTCTAGAGAATGGTAAGGAGAGAAAGAGACGTGGGTGATTATGTATATATATATATATAAGGAGAGCCGCATAGGATTTTCCTTTGTGATTTAGCGTCACGGTCGTGTTTGTGCTTTCTTTACCTGTCCGTTGTTCTTTGATAAGAAAGTGACGTTAGGGTGGGGAAGAATGTTAGCTGATACGTGGTTTTAAGCTGTTTTGGTTAATTCAAGGCGATGGAATTGCTTAAGATTTCATTATACAGTTTTATTTCGAGCTTTCATTAATATAAATATACCTTTACTTCGTAAGAGCAGATGTAAACATTCAAGTACCCTCTTTGTATTCTATAGTTCTCTTCTTTAATCTGCGAGTTCAGCGTTTATATAATGGCGCACTAGTCGTTGTCTGACTTTATACATTTCGTGTTTGAAATCTTATGCAGAGGTTCTTTTTTTAAATCCTACGTGGAATGGTCGAAGAGAAAGAATTGGTTGAGTTTAGATTTTTATTACTCTAATAGATGGAAAATTATTATGATGCATAGAAAATGCTCTTTTATTGGCGAAAAGCGCGGATAATCTGTTCTCTAAAATGCTAAATTTCTTCATAAAAATGTTAATAGACCGGATAGATTTTTTTTTTAATAGAACCAAGAGAAATTTTAAAATTTGAACATTATTTTCTGTAACTCATTATCTCGCGATCCCTGGAAATGGGCTATTTATTATACATTTAAGGTAGTTCTCTAAAATATCAAAAAGTGGGTTTCGAAAGCAACAAAATTCTAGCATATTCTTTAAACTTCAAAGAACTTTTCCGACTTATTTTTTGAGAAAAAAATTATTGAAATTAGTCATTTTTACATGGCAGTTAATGAGAATCATATCAATTGTTATAGAAAGTGATACAGTTTGATACTTTAAAGGTGGATTTTTCAAAAATAAAAAGTATGTTCTCAAAGATCAAATTATGCTCTTTCTTATAAGTACAAAAAATATGTGTCAAGCCGACCTTTTTAAAAAGATATTTATCATTGAAAATAGAAAATCGCCGTTTTCCTAACCTATTTCGCGCTACTACGTGAATCATGAGTTAGTGCAATTACAAATTATTTATTTTCTACTCTATGTTTACATCACACTTTTACTTAAAAAGTTGTGTAAGTTCAAAAATAGTTTTTTCATACATGATTTGACTAAGAGAATGTCAATTTAATATTTATTGTTTCGTGATTACTGCATTGACTCACGAGTCCTTAGAGAACTACCTTAACCAAAGATATTTTTAAAAATATCAAAGTTCCATTTTCTATAACTAATATTTCATCTATATCTTTTACAACAATATTACTTTAAATAATCAAACTTTATTCAAATCCCTTCAACGACATTCTGATTCTCTTAAAATTTCTCATAACAATTTCTCTCGCAAATCTCGAGAGTTTCTCAACAACAAAACCTGCTTTCACCCCATATATATATATATCCGTACACCTCTCGCAACCAATTCTCGCGTTCTCGCACAATACCGAAATCACCGACAATCCAGCGCGCGCCTAAATCGTGGAATCTAGGCGTGCCAATAAACCGGTGCGCGTCACAATGACGAATCACCTGGAAACTGACGCGCGCTCTCGCACAATACTGCGCTTCGCACTACTACTCTCTGTTCATTAAGCCATCGCCTTCGTCGCTCGTCGTCGGGTGGAATACTTTGATAAGTAATCGGCGCTAAGCGAATTCCAGGAGGACTATACGCTATATATATATATATATATATATATATATATATATATACTGGCTGTAAATAGTCTATCTCTCGCTACGCCCGTGATTGCAGCTGCAGCTCTCTCACTCACTCGCTCGCTCTGTCGCCTCGTCATGCGTACGTTATGAGCCTCGTAACTGTAACGTCGAGAGTTCTCGGCTTTTAGAAGATACCTACCACCCGTATATACGTATGTATCTCACTCTCTATGTATAGGTGATATCTCACTTACGCTCACAGACATACATATATACTCGCATTTCTTTGTAGGTACGCGTTGGTAGTTATTACTTCTTCCGAAGAGGACGTATTTCTCGACAAGGAGGTTCGGAGGGTGGGAACGATGATATCGCATATATTTGCGCTGATAAAATCGCTTCGCGCGAGGGTCACTTCCATTTCTTTCCCGCCTTATACGAGCGAATCTCGCGGAATTGCGGGACGACGAGTAATAGAATGAAAAAAGATAGAATGGAAAAAGAGTAAAAAAAAAGGAGGAGGATGGAGGGAGAATCTCTTAGCGCCCCGCTGAGCGTTGCGGAGACGATGTGGACTTCGCGCGAAACGATTTCAGCCTGTAATGGCGAACGAAATGACGTTTGGGATATATATATAATATTTATATTTCGTACGTTATGAATTGTTAATGGTGAAACTTTAGTTGTATTATTTATGATAATTAGAATACATATCATGCGTGATTAATTAATCGTTCGATATTAATTTGATGTTATTTAATATTTCAGGTGAGTTATAAGGACGTCATGTCATTTATATGCTACTTCAATACGTAAGTTTTTTACAATTAATGTCAAAATTAGTTTATTCGAGTTCAACGAGAATATGATTAATTCTTAATGTATCATGTCTGACCTCTTTCTTAATCGGAAATCTCTCTTAACGCGAGATTATTTATTACTTATAAAAAATAATATCATTATGTAAATATATTTGCATTCGTTAAAACGATTAATTTTATCCTTGGTACAAATTAGTCCATTAGACTAATAAACAGACGTGTAACGCCTCTCTTAATCAATTTCTTGAAATTATTACAATAAAATTTAATAGTAATTTAATCGCATATATTAAACACCTTAAATTTAGAATGGACAGCTTATCGGGATACAAAACCAAATTCAGTAGTCTTTGAACTATTACATTATTTTTATTCTATAAAACTTTATTCTATGAGATATAAATTAAAATCTTTATTTTATCATGTAGCTTTATTACTTTCACTTATGGCTACAACAAATCGATGATTACAAGATTTTATAGATTTTGTCGGTTAGCTTTTTTAACTATGGAATTCAAATGTGGAATTTACAGGTGCTTATAAAGTACTGACCATTTTTGCGGCTAATGTATGTAAAAAATAGATTGAAAAAGCGATTTTCCTCTTATCATATTCTATATCATAACTGGATACCATTTTTTCGCCATTTTGGTTGAAACTATCCGTTTACTACCCGAAAGACGATTTCAATTCCAACCAGAAATATGCGATATTTATGAATTAATAAAAGAAAAAATACTTAATAAACGAAACGTATTCAAGTTTACACAATATAATCTCTAAAAAAGAAAAACCAAGACAAAAATTAATATACACAAACATCTACGTGCCTAAAATTTTCTCACTGCATAACAATTTCCAATTACTTTACAACTCTACACCGCAATTAAAATTTCGCTAACACACCATGTTACATCAATGTTCCTAAATTCGACAATAATTAAGACTAATTGCTCTGCACCCCTTTCTAACGAACAGATATCGCTATAAGCCTTTCGAATTAACCGTTGAAAGAACTCCCTCATCTAATTACACGTGTCTCAACCTCTCTACCTATCCGTCATCCCGACAATGCATCCTGGAATCTACAGTTTTTGCGGTAACTATATCAAAGCGACATCGTGTGCATCTAAGGAGACAGTCACACACGTACATCTACATATACATAGCATATCAGTCCGTATAGAAACCAATTAGAATGGTTTGCACTACAAGAGAGAATAGAGCGTACTTCACAGCTATACAAAATTATTAACGTAAACTAACCCGCGTATCTCGCTCCGTTATTATAGAAATGTCAGGATAGAATCTCAAGCAGAACGGACTGTAGGGAGCTAACAATTCCACCGTCGCGTACTGACATAAGGCATTACGGTGTCAAGGTGCGCGTCTTTGGAGCTCGATCCCGCGGAATATATAGGTGTCTTCCTTCGGTAAGCAGCTTCAAAGTAGCGATCGAGAAGCATTTACTGCAGAGGTCATGCGACGTCGATTGTATTTTTAATACCGATAATAGGCATAGAACTTGACGTTACTGCTATTGAATAAAGCAGTATAAGCTTATTTCCTAGGAAATATCACATGACGAGCAATATGAATTTTGACATTGTAAATGATAGTTTGACTGCTGTGCAATCAAATATACCAATTAGACCTAAAGAGATTAATATTGTGACTCGGCTGGTGCCATGACTTTGTAATGATTGCACTGCGATAAATTAAAATTGTTATGCATATAATAATTGTTAAATACTAGACCATGCTGGGGCGGGTTTTCTCGATAGGATTTATCCTATGTGATTTGCCTATTGGGGTTTCCCCACCTCACAGGCACACGCCTAGGCGAATGCGAGATGCATTACATTACATATATACACAATTTCTCGTATGTCTCTGACAATACGCGCCTTATTACGAGGCGTGTATTCGCGCTTTGATATATATACATATATACATACATATTATACATGCATGCATGACGCATACCTAGACATATATACATACATATATATATCTCTCTATATATACATAGGTATACGTACGGGCAATGGCGAAATCCTCAAAGTTCCTGCGAACGACGGCTCGGTCGGCCCAATTAACGCAGTCGGTCCCAGACTCGCGCAGCTGCATCGCCAAGGCAAGTTCGCCCTGCTGCTGCTGTGTTTGAAAAGCGCGCGTATAGCGAGAGAGAGAGGAAGAGAGAGAGAGGAAGAGAGAGAGAGATACGCGGCTGGGCCAGCGTTCAAGTTTCTAATTGTAAGCTGCGCGCGTCTGTGTCTAACGCGCGCATGCTGTTCTCTCGCTCTGTTTTGTTTCTTTCGGATGGCTGCTACGAGTTTTCGCCCGTGTTTCCTGTTTATTGCTCTTCGTTTATAATTTATGAAGATTTACTTTCTTCCGCTGCTGCTGCGATGCGAGGGATGAGTAGGAAGAGGAGGGAGAGATAGCGAGAGGGATGAGAAGTAGTTGGGATGAGGAGGAAGTTTCGTTGGAGAAACAAAGATTTCGGGAGCTCGGTGAATGTTCGCTAGAGTGAATAATTATTATTTTGGGAAACATTAATTCATTTTAGAGACAGAACAAATAATATATATATATGGGTAACTTCACGTCAACTGTTGTAGGTCAAAATTTAAAAATTCTTTAAAATGGGTTTTTCTTGTTGATA